>JBBBDQ010032673.1:80000-352500 GCA_037127315.1 Ascarosepion bandense
GCCCAAATAAATATAATATGAGATGTTAATCAGAACAAACTGAATGTAGTATGGACCTTTACCACTGCCCTTTGTGAGCTACAGTGAAAATAATAGGTAATGTCATGGGATTGCTTCAAAAAAAGATGGTGTGAGAATAAATTTTTTTCCATGGTGAAATTCTGCTAACATTTCATATAGCAAAGTGATTTTTATTTTCTTATGAAAAAACATAACTGAAAAGGGTTTCTGGTCACATCTGATATTATGACCCTACTTTTGGAAAGGACAGAATCTTTCTTTCTCCTCTTGGCTTCAAGATGTGAACCATATGGTAAAAGCGTTCACACTAGGGAATGTTAGTTTCCTTAGTCCACTGATGAGGGGACTTTTTACACTCACCAACGACATCATTGGACATGTTTTCAGTAACCTTACTCATGAAGTAGAGATTTGACCAACTTTATTCGAGATTTTTGTTTTGATTTTTCGTTTTGATTTATTTGTGTAGCCTGGTATTGAACTCACAACTCTAAGAGTCAAGTCAGGACCTAACCAACGTCTATATCCACTGGGCTATGTGTCCTTAATATAGATATAGACGTTGGTTAGTTCCCTACTTGACTCTTAGAGTTGTGAGTTCAATACCAGGCTACAGCAGTGGTGAACTAAGTATGTCTGTTTTTTGTTTTGATTCAGAAATAATTTATGGGAAGTAATGATAAGAATGGGTAAACATGGTTGACCTAAAGTCAGCTTCATACTGAGTTGGGTTGCTCGAATCTCTACTTCATAAGTAAGGTTGTTGAAAACACACACACACATATATATATATATATATATATATGAATAAAAGTAATGGACGTTTTATTTATCAATCTAACAGATTTGATCAGTTTAAATGTCATTTTTAGTGGATACCCATATTTAAGTAAATACTCTGTGTATTTTTTAAACTGTATATTTTCATCTACTAGCCAGAATATTCAACAAATCTTATAAAAAAAGATGCACCCTCCTAATGATGCTTTCTCCTGCAATGGAGGGTAAAGATTTTCTTTAATTTATTTTTTGAATACTCAAGCCAGTAAACAAAAATAAATGTTATTTAATAAATAAATGATACATCTACTCAAATATAGATATCCACCAAAAATAACATTTAAAGTGGATATATATATATATAATTAAAATCTGGATCATGATAACATGTATGTTTTTACAATTTCTTTTTCTTTAAATGCCATTAATGTCATCAAAAGGTATTTTAACAAGTGTTTTATGAGATCAGGTAAGAAAATATCTCCAAAGTTTTTTCCTAAAGGTAATAATTGTCATAAATAATCAAAATCCTCATTATCAGAAAAGAGAGAATTGTTTCCTTCATCGTCAGTTTCTTGAATTTTGTCAGTGACTGTTGGTTCCGGTAGTGGCAAATCTGTGGCCATTTTGGAGGGGACACTAACTAACTGTTCAATTTCCTCCAGCAGAGCCTCTTTCTTCTCCTCCAACAACAGCTGCAAGAAAGAAAATGGCAATTTAGTAAAAAATAACAGAGAAAATGCATGACAGCTTCTAGGATTTTGAAAATAATGAATAAATATTTATGGACGTTGACAAATGTGTGTGTTTTGTGTGTATTTTTTAGGTGAAGGTGCGTGTTCAATATATAAACAAAGAAGACAGAAGATGCATTACAAAAGAAAAACTTGAGCTTCTGCTACGGACATTTATTTCTTTCATGTTGACTAGAGTATGTCTATTTTCATTTTGGTTCTAAACTGATTACCTGTTCGTATCCTTACTTTACAGAAAAGATGGTCGAGTTCAAGTCTGCTTTGCGCTGAGTTGGAAAGACCAAGTATGTTTGTTTTTCGTTTTGATTCAGAAATAATTTATGGGAAGTAATGATAAGAATAGGTAAACATGGTTGACCTAAAGTCAGCTTCATACTGAGTTGGGTTGCCCGAATCTACTTCATAAGTTAGGTTGGTGAAAGCATGTCCAATGATGTTGTTGGTGAGTGTAAAGAGTCCACTCATCAGTGGACTAAGGAAACTAACATTCCCCAGAAGAAATGCTTTTACCACATGGTTCACATCTTGAAGCCAAGAGGAGAAAGAAAGATTCTGTTCTTTCTGAAAGTAGGGTCATAAAATCAGACGTGACCAGAAACCCTTTCCAGTTTCTTTATAATTTGCATCATGGCAATAATTTTTTTTATGGATTATTCGCATTTTATTTATTTTTTCCCCATATATTCACAGTCAACTGAACATTTTTTTTTATTTTGTTGGTGTGAAATTTTCTCAAGAGTCCAATTAGTAAGAAAAGAGCCCTTTTTAAAATGGTGGCAAAAAATTTACAAACCAATTTAGTGCAATGTAAGCCACAATCTGAGTCCAGTCCCAAAAGCTTCGATTTTATCAGATGCAGATGCTCTTCAGGTCTTTCCTGGCTGAACAAAGAAATCCAATACAAACTGGTTTCCACTTTATGTCAGCTGAGAATGTTAGCCAATTTGGTAAGACTTACTATTGAGACAGGAGTAAATGGTTGTGTCATCAGAGCAGTTGAGATCTGATGCCATCAGGAAGGACATTAATGAAAATTAAAAACAAAGTAAGCCCAAGGATAGAGCCCTACAAAAGGATCTAGAAGAGTAGCCATTCAGGATAACTTTCATTTCATAATTTGATAAGAAAGATGGGATCAGTTTAAAACTTGTCCAGAGAGACCCTGACTTTTCAGCTTATAGAAAAGAGTTGTAAACCAAACCCTGTCCAAAGCTACAGCCCAAGATACACAATATTTCATCTAGAACTTGGTACACTGTTTCCACAATTATCATCAGTACATCAGGAGCTGAACTGGAGAAGCAACAGCCATGTTGCTTGCCTGAAGAAAGACCTGTGATATGAGATTCTTAACCAATTCAGCATTGATTTAGGACATCTAGGAGTTTCTCCAAAAAGTAATAAAAGTCTAACAGGCTAACAGTTGGAAGAGTCGAATGATTCATCCAAGTTCTTAAAAACTAGAAAAACAAATGAAGATTTCCAGCAGGCAGGAAAGCAAAAGTCAGTGAGGCATTTATTATACAGTTTAAAGAGAACACACTTCTCAATGATTATTACAAGGATACCATCAGGTTCACATACTTTGTGGGGATCCAGCTTAGGGATGATATCAGAAACCATAGAGTGATATGCATACCACTCAAAAGAGACTCCGTTCTAAGCGGGATAGTCTGGTTTGTTTTATGGCATATCAACGTCAATGCTGACAAGATTTTTACAATAGATTAGTGTGAACAGAATATGTATTCCTTGTAAAAAATCAGTTTGTAGATCAGAATTCCTGGAGTTAGTTTTGTAAAGAGGGTTTTATTGAGAGACAGACGTAAGCTGGTTATATTTTCCCTCAAAAATGTATTGCTGGTAACATTTCTCCTTCCAAAAATGTCTTTTTAGTTTTAGCTCTATTTTCTATATAACTTGGAAGTATTTTTATTTTCTTCAGATATCCTATTATTTGAGTAGTAGGTACATTTTTGAAGTGCATGTTAAGATTTCATGCTTAGTAATAGTTGCTTCGTATTTTTTGTGCTTCTTGCATTCTACCAAGATATGCTCGATAGTGAGAAATTGAGCATGTGTGCCTTGAGCATGTGTGTGTGTGTGTGTGTGTGTGTGTTTCAAGTGAGTGTGTCCAATTCTTATTCTTTTGAGCATTCTGTCTTGTCTACGGTCAGCCAATGGCTCTATATTCTCCTTTCTTATTGTCAGCTGATGTCCTTATAGTTTATTGTTTGGGAACATGTCTCAAGCTGCTTGCCAGTGTTGTGTAATTTTGTTTTTTTAATCTGTACATGGGATTTGTTTATATTTCTGAGATGAGGGTACTATTTACAGTATTTACATTATTCAGACTATTGTCCTCATCTTTGTTGCCATTTGTATGACCTTTCAGCCGTTGAACGTTCTGGCCTTTTTCAAGTGCTAGGAATTTCAAACCAAACCCTTTATTACAATCACTGGGGTATATGAATTCCATTTCTTGCATAAAGCTTTGATTGGAGGTCATGACGTTGATATAGATGTTGGTTAGTTCCTGACTTGACACTTAGAGTTGTGAGTTCAATACCAGGCTACAGCAGTGGTGAACAAGTAACTTGCAGGGTTAGAGGGAGATAAATGATGTTTTCCAATTGAGGCTTTATGCAAGAAATGGAGTTCATATACCCCAGTGATTATAATAAAGGGTTCAGTTCGAAATTCCTAGCACTTGAAGAAGGCTGGAGTGTACAACAGCCGAAACGTCGAACAAATTGCAACAAAGATGAGTTTGAGTTTTGTTTAATGGCACATCAACCTCTGTGAGTTATTTAATGCCAAAAAGGTGGGGTTTTAAGGTATTTTTTTTAATGTTCGGTTATAGTGAGAAGGTTGATTGAGTCAGATTTTGATGAAAAAATTTATTTTTATTTTTATTATAGAAAACTGAAGGTGTCTTCTAGTTTTGTATTCAAAAATGTATTGCTTGTAATATTTTTTTTCCTTCAAAAATGTATGATGGCAATAATTTTTTTCCTTCAAAAATGTGTTATGGTAATTTTTTCCTTCAAAAATGTATATATTTCTATAAAAGCCTTTTTTTATATTGTTTTAACCCCAGTTTTGGGGCTAACTATTTGCCCATAGCTGGGACCTTAACAGGTACTACCACTCCTGGTAAGGGTGGACCTGGGAACAACAGCAATTAAGAGGTGGTTCCATGCTCCTCACAACCTCCCAATCAGAGACCTTGCTGCCGGATGCAGGCAACAAAGAGTCCGAATAATGTAAATACTGTATATGGGAGTTCGATATTAGTTAATTTCATTTTTGGTGCCTTTTTTGTCAGTTTCTCTGCTTCATAATTTTCCTTGATTTCTATATGGCTAGTAATCCAAGCCAATATTATTGTTTTGTACTTTATTAACTGATGACAAGCTTCTAGAATTTCTTGAATATAGGGATGATTTGTGTTCTTTTCATTAATTGATGTTTAGATAGGGAGTCTGAGAATATTATAAACTTCCTACTTTTTGAATTTTCTATCAATCTGAGTGCCATTTTAATAGCTTCTTGTTCAGCTGTATAGATGGATGCATTATCTGGTAGACTTATTTGTTCATAAATTTGTCTGTGTGTCTGTTGCGCCTGTTCTATCTCGGGTTTTTTATGTGTGTAGAATGGTTTATAACCATATTTGTTTCTTAATTCTCTGTACATGTTGGTTGTTTCTTTTTTTGTGTGTCAATGTCAGGTCTGTTTGAAGTTTGGAGAGAGTCCATAGAGCTGCCTTATTCATAGAGTCTGGTGCTATGTTATCAGGATCTGCGTTTATTTGTCCTAAGGCTTTGTTAATTCAAAGTCCAAATGAAGAGATGGCTGTTGGTTTATTTCTATTGAACTGGATATATAAGAGGTGCAAATGTTTTTTGGTATGCTAAGTTATTTGGATGTGTGTTGTGGTGCAGTGGATATCAGCTCGGAATGATAAATTGGGGAGCCGAGTTTGAATTCCAGTTGAATTCCTTGTATTCACTTACGTGCAAATTCCCTTGGGAAAGGTATTAATCCATCTCTTCCCTCTAGTTATGGGTTAATAACAGAACAGATTGAGTTCTATAGCCTTGGCTGGCAACCAGTCTACCACAGAAACTAATGGCAACCTATTGCAGGATAATCTTCTGCCCAGTCAGTCATGTCTCTTTTGAGATATGATCGTCCAAGTATGTATCACGCATGGCACTTAACTGACTGAAGTTATTTGGGTTGGATTGTAGTTTTGATATTTTTTGAAGTTTCAAAGCCTTTTGACATTTTTGTTTACGGTAATCAATATGCACCTTGAAGTTTGCTATATAGAATGATTCCTAGATATTTTATATGTTGGACTATGGAAATTAAGTGCCCATATAAGTTTAATTCTGGATCGAGGTGGTAGGCTCATTTTTTGAAGAAATGCATACAAACTGTTTTTTGGAGAAACTGAACCTATTTTCATTTGTCCATTTTTCTAACTTGTTTAAACATATTTGTACATATTTTTCAATGTTTGGTGATGAATATGATATTGAGAGATCTACATATAGGATTTTTTCAATTCTCGTATTAATTGTCTTAATAATACTATTCATTTTAAGAACAAATAATGTAACTGATAAAATGCTACCTTGAGGTACTCCTGCTTGTGTGTGTCAGATGTGTTTCTATTTTGTACTTTGAATGTTTACTTTGATAGAAAGTTTTGGATGAATACAGCCATTCTTCTTTTTATTCCCATCTTGTGCATGTCTTTTAGGATACTATACTTCTATGTGGCTTTTTCAAGATTGAAGAATATTGATACCACATGATGACCTTGAACAAAGCCATCATAAATAAAGGATTCTAGCCATACAAGTTGATCATTGGTTCCTTGGTTTTTCCAGAATCCACTTTGGTAGTTAGATGACACTGTTTATCTCCATCATGTTGCAAATGCAATTTCTTAGTCCAATGGGTGGACAGTTGGGTTAGAATGGTCTTTGGTAGAATTGGAATAATATCAGACTCAAGCCACAATTTTGAAAATTTATTTGAACCCCATATATCATTGAAGATCTGGAGAAGTATTAAAAGAGACTTTTGCTGGCAGGTGTTTTTTTTTTAAAAATGGTAATGAATTTCATTTGAACCAGCTGTAAAATTTTTACTTTTATTTATAGAGTCTTTTAGTTCTTTCTCCATAAAGAAAATCTTGTATTCTTCTTTATTGTTTGAAGTGAATCTAAGTTTTGTTCCATATTATTTGTATATTTTTTAAATTTAGGAGTGCAGTAATTTGTTGAGAAGATTCTGGAGTTAGCAATTTTTTTTTATATTACAGAAAGTGACAACTTGTCTTCTATTGATTCAGTTACCATGAATTTAAAAAAAAAATTTCCTTTGATTGATTTTCTGTGTGACTTTCTATGTCTATATCAATGTATGTCGTCTCTTGGGTTTTTTGTGCTCATACTATATTTATAATTTATCAGCCATGCTATCTCACCCACCTCAGAGCCTCATGTGGGGGAGATGATGATGAGGGAAATCCCATTTGCCTCATTCTTCCAGAGCTACATGACTGGTATACTCAAACGTGAGGAGGATTCCAAGCACCTGTTATATCCAGGATCATCCGCCCAAGTACAGTCTTTTCTCGGCAGTTGAAACAGCCATGTCAGATTTCATTTTATTGCGACACCAACTCTAGGAAGGCTGCTGAATAAGGCTGTAGACCTCAACAAGGTTGGGGGGGAATTACCAGATAATATCATTATGGGGGAATCAAGAGTAGAGATTGGAGTCAGGATGGTGTGTCTTAAGACCATGACCACTACTACTAGCATAGTAGGTGGATTCAAGTAGTTTGAGAGTGCAAAGATATTTTAGATGAAATGTGTTGTGGATTTGTTGCTATAATATTTTGGTCAGTGTAGATTTTTGACATGAAGTGTATTTGCACTAAGCAATGCAGGTGTTAAAAGATTTTTAAAAATTGGGATTGTTTTGTCAAGCAGGTGCAGAAGAAATATGTTTGGATTTAGAGATTTTTGTTTTGTCTCGTCAGGGTCAGGAAAGATTAGGTCCCAGATAGGCACCAGAAGACAACTGTCAGTAGAGCAGAAGTGACGTCAAGCTGGCAGTTAGGAAGAATTTTATTAATAATTTTCGGTTTGAATTAAAGAATTTGATTTGGAGCCAAAGGGAATGGCTGGCCCTAAATTTGGCTTAGCCTAATGCAGGGGTGTTGACAATACAGACCACCTATGGCATGTCATCAAAGATGTCTTTGTTTAAAAAACATGAATAAAATATATGATTATATTTTATTTACATTTCAAGTTCAGTCTATTGTTTTCAACAAAATCATTTGTTGCAGATTATTGTTGACGACAAGGAAAACAGAAAAGAAGTTTGTGAAATTTGTCCCCTGTGAAAGTCAGGTTGAAGTTGTTCCCTGACGAAATGATTTTTGAAGTTGTTTTGAGAAGAAGCAGTTTAATCTCCAATGTTATGAAATTTGAGTTGCAAAGCATTGAAGTTTTAATAATCATCACCCCAAAAGTTTAATAGTCATTGTCGCAGCCATAGTGAGAGATCCTGAATTTGTGCAGTTTAATTTCTGTTGTCATCTTCATGGTTGCAGCATTCGTCACAGGCAACATTGATTCAAGATCATTTGTTCCAGTGTCGTTGGTCCCAACAGTGTTTTGTTTTTAACAGAAGAAATATATGCTCAATAAGAGGACTATATAACATTTAATGTTTCAGTGCAAAGTGACTTGTGTTTTTTAAAACAAAAAGAAAAAGAACAACAATTGATCTCAAACTTTCATTAACACGGCACAGAAGAAAAAGAAAAACAGAAAAAAAATCTAGGCAGTCACGACACAGACATTGGACAAGGTAGGTGACAAATTTTTGTTTACTTATGGGGGCTCTGCTCATTTTTTTCATTGTACAAAAAATTGCTGGTTCAGCCAAGAGCTGCTATGGATCAGCATACTTTTCCAAGCATGCAGAGTCTGACCGTCAAGTTAGTGAGGTTATGTTTTTTTTGGCGGGGGGACATTAAGAAGGGTGGTCATTAAGAGTCAGAGGAATTATATAGGGTTTCAGTGAGGTTTTATAAGGGACACAGAAGGAAAAAAAGAAAGACATGCATTAGAGAATGAAGATGTTGGAGGAGAGAACAGTGCTTGATAAAAGGGGGTTAGATAAGCTTTTTTAGTAGTAAGCAGTCTGTTGTGAAAATGTTTAGTAGAGAAGTGGTGTACTCATTTAGATTAAGTTGATTGAGAGTTTAGAGCTATGAGAATGGTAAGCTAATCCTCCGATTGAAACATGTACCAATATCATTTGGTTATGATGTTCCATGGGCAGACTTAAAAATGATACACACTGCAAGAATTAGCAGATCTTCATGCTCAATCATCATATGATAGTAGATACTAGAAGGTTCTATGTGTAATGAAAACCCAAGCAAAGGGTCATGTAGATATGTGAGGTCATTTACCTGGTGTCAATTTGAAATTGAAAATGTGATTAATGTTTACAACAATGGTTGTGCGGTGGGAAAGTCTGTGGGTGTGGTGAAATTCCAGGAGAGAAGAGAGTGGACAGAAAGAAAAAAGAAATTGTGAACAGTATAAAATTTTTTTGATGTGTTCTTCAAAAAGAAAAAATACAACAAACTTTTTGAACATTTTTAGAAACTTTCTTGTGTGTCTTCAGAAAGAAGAAAAAAATGAAATTGTGAACTGTATAATATTTTCTTATGTGTGTTCTTCAAAAAAAGAAAAAAAAAAACTTTGTGAACTTTACAGAAACTTTCTTGTGTGCGTTCTTTGAAATAAAACAGACTTTCTCTGATGTTGTGTTTTTTATTTAAAAAAAAAAAAGAGTAAAACAGAAAAAGAACAAAAAATAAAATAAAATGGTGGTGAGAAAAAAAAAATGAAAAAAATAAGTGCTCTTTACTTTTCTCTTCCAGAGCATTGTACATTAAGATTATTTTTCTTTGTTTTAAGGTTTTTCTTCAGACATCATAAAGGAGTTTGGCATTGCTACAAAATTGACAACAAGCTTACTAAAAAAAAAATAAAAAGAGGCAAATCATAACTGAAGTAAATCAGTTCTTTAGTGGCCATTATGTGGGTTGTGTTTGGAGTTTGAATGAACAAATAAATGAAAGAAAAAAAAGTAAACGAACAAAACAGTCCAACTGATAAAGGCAAAGTGTTATCACAGGAAATTTTTTTTTTTTTTAAAATCATTTCACCCCAAGCAAGGCATTCCACTGCCACTATTGCGCATGGGGCTACATAGGGGAAGAAGTGGTTAGATGTAGGAAATGTCAGAAGGAAGGTGATAGATGGGTAAGGATACTGAGGATGTGGGTTGGGCAGATGGGAAGTGTGTTTGAAAGAATGGGGGCGAGTTAGTGTGTTAGGAGGTGTCTATTGACCTTACATTTAAACTCCTGGAGATTGTAGCCGTCAGGGAAGCAATCATGTGGAAGGGAAGAATGCTTTAAGGTCAGTTGTAGAAATAATGAATCCAAGACGTGCAGCAAACTTTGGAAGCTGAAGATGTAGACGGAAAATAGGAATTCTTTTATGGCTATAAATCATGTAATGACATATCTCGGATTGGTGATTTTCTAAGTGTGACTTAGATGTGGCATATGGCCAAAATTAAGGAGAACCTGGTGAGGGTCAAGCTCACTGCTCTGTAGTAATTGTTCTGGTGCTAACCGTTACTCCACGTAGGAGTGCCAACACATCTTAGTATGTGTAGGCAGGTGACCTACTCAGTAGAAGTTAAAAGAAAAAAGAAAAGGAAAACAATTTTTCATGTAAATTGGGTTCTTGCCTGATTTAGGAGACTGACTTCAAATTTTTACTTCAATAAAATTTACAAGCTAGACTCATACGCACAATGGAAAGGAGAGGGATGTTACCTTTGATATGATGTTTATCTTTTGTTGTTGATGTGTTATTGTGATTTTTTTTATTATGCCATATTGCATAAAATGGTGAAGAGGCTTTGGTCATGAAAACAAAAATAAAAAAAATGGCACTTAAAATGTTCATGAGTAAACATTTTGAAAGAATGGAGGGAAGGAATGTTGTGGTTTCATTGCGATGATATTTTGGTCAGTGTAGATTTTTGACATGATGTGTATTTGCGCTGAGCAACACAGGTATTGTCGAAATAATTTAAAAAATTGGGGATTGTTTTAAATGTCAAGCAGGTGCAGAGGGAATATGTTTGAACTTTGTTTGGACTGTCCAGGGTCAGAAATGATTAGGCCTTAGATAGTATTGCAGGGGAAGACAGCTGTTAGTAGAGCGGAAGTGAGGTCAAGCTGACAGTTGGGAAAAATTTTAGTAGTAATTGTCAGTTTGATTTGGAGTCAAAGGGAACAGTTGGCCCAAAGTTGAGCTTAACTCAATGCAGGGGTGGTGACAACTCAGACCTAAATAGCCTTCTCTTCCAAAGATGTCTCTGTTTAAAAAAGAAGAATAACATATATGGTCATATTTTATTTACATTTTGGATCCAGTCTATTGTTTTTGATGAAGTCATTTGTTACAGATTGTTGACAGGAATGACGAAGAAAAAAGCAGTTTTATATTATTGTGGACACATTTTTATGAAGAAGAAGATTGTGAAATTTGTTCTCTGTGAAAGTCGGGTTTCTCTGATGAAATGATTTTTGAAGTTGTTTATGTAAAGAAAAAGAAGTCTATCGTTTATGCCAACAACGAAAAAACAGAGAAGAAAATTGTGACATTTATCCCATGTGGAAGACAGGTGGAGTTTAAAATTCCAACAAAAATGTAATTAGAGTCATCGTGTGAATCGTTGACATGGCAGTCATCGTGAGAGACCCAAAGTTTGCTGCAGATTTTATTTTCATCTTTGTCATTTTATCAGCATCGTTTATTCCAGCATTGTATTTGCAAAAGTGTTTTGTTTTTGATTCAAGCAAAAATATATACACAGAAGAAGTATATAACAAATGTACTAATTGGTTTTGGAGCAAACTTGGTACTGCTAAAAGACATTTTTATATAGAACCTGTGCTGATATTGATCATGTATTTGTGATCATGTACACTGATCTTGTGTAAATTGAAACATATATTGAGAGTGATGCAACTTTTTTCTTCCCATCACCAGTATACATTAAATATTTCTCCCAAAAGAAAAATGCTTAGACTAACCTTGGCAGAGGCTACCATCTGACGAGCAACTTTCTTGGACAGGTGATCAATACTTCGTACTAAGACTCCAATATCAGCACTTGCTATTGATGCTAACGTCTTGTAGCCCGCATTGAACAGTTGACTGGCTCGAGCCTTGAAATATGCAAAAAAGAAATGCAGAGAATGAATTAATTTACAATATATAGATATAGATTAAATGTTTATATTTAAATTATGTATAAAATAATTACCTAAAAAATAAATATAAAAAGATAAATGTATAACAATTACATATAAAATAATTATAATTTACACTATTTATATTCAGACTATTGTCCTCATCTTTCTTATTATCCTAACGTTCTTTTGTTTATCTTCTTTACAATACAACCAAATCAATTGTGTATGAATAGAAATAGAATCTGTCTACATGTGAGAATGTATGTGTCACATCATTTTATGTATACATGTAATTGTCCAGTAGCAGCATGCTAGCAGGTAGCCAAGATGGCAGTCAAGGCTGTTTTGATATTACTGCTAAAAAATCTGTTGATAAATAACTCAATTCATATATTTTTTGTGTCAATATTGCTAAGCCTTTTTTGTAATATCAGTCAGTCAGTTAAGTGCGATACTAGATACACTCTTGAGTGACCATGTCTCTTTTGATCCATGACTGACTAAGCAGAAGATTTTCTCAGTAAGTTGCCATTTCTTTCTACAATAGACTGGCTGCCAACCAAAGCTATAGAACTTAATCTATTCTACTATTTAACCCATACCTGGAGAGAGAAGAGATGGATTAATACCTTTCCCAAGGGTATTTGCACATAAACAAATGCAACAAATTCAACTGGAATTTGAATTTGGCTCTCTGAATTCTTGTTCCAAGCCGATATCTCCTGCACCACAACATACACAACATCTCATTTTGTAATATAGTATACTCAAATAAATATGCAAAAATATGGGTAATTAAGGTTTAAGAATTCCGGCTTGTATGACAAATGAATAACCTTGGCCAAAGATTAACCGAAAAACTAATTTACTAACAACACAATATCTATAAGAAAAATATAGGCTCCAAAAATCTAAAAGATTTTACTAAACTCCCAAGTTTATTACTTAATAAATATTTTCTCAATTTTTAAATATCCATTTTAAGGAGGGAAAATTGTTAATCATTTTCTGAAAATTTTGTAGCAGAGTTCCGTAAATTCAAAGGATAAATAGTGATTCATATGATGTTGCTTGGTTAATATGTACAGATATAGAAATTCCAATTTGGAGCACAAAAAATGTAGTCAAATAATTTGGGTCTTTATCAAGGAATTAGAGTTACCAAAAATAACAAGTCAACTACAAATGAATGCCACTTTTAATATATATATATATATATATATATATATATATATATATATATATAAATGTAAACTTGTCGTTATACTCGTTTCGAAAAACCCTCTGAGTTTACACGGAAAGAAAAAATGGTAATAAAAAAAGAACGAGCTAAGCACCCAAACATCAGTCAAAGTACGTAGCCCAAAGAAAAAAACCCGAGACGAATAACCTAAAACAAAAAGCGCTCAATATGTAAGTAGAGCAAACTACGTAAATAACTAACCTAGAGAGCCAACGAAAGATCCAATTTGGTGAAAACCTTGGTAGATTCGTTGGCTCTCTAGGTTAGTTATTTACTATATATATATATATATATATATATATATGTATATTATATATATTAACTAATGTTACTGTCGAATATACACCTAAACACACAATCGTTTCTATATATACATACATAATTATGTACAAAATATTCTACACAAATACATTTAAAAATAATTATCTATTGCTTTAGTACATGTGACACATATCTGACCGTTAGGAATTAACCCCAAATTACAACATACCAGAATATTTCTCTCGGTTTTTCATGAAGCTTTAATAAAAGTGAAACGTTAGATTGAGATACGTTTTCTATTATGCTCTTTGTTATGATGTCCTATCTACAGTGGAATGGACTCTTCCTCCTTCAATAAATACTAACCTGCAGGACTTCCGGAGTGGCAGTTGTGAAACAGTCGAGATGCAGTGTTACTATACCATTCGGACGTACACTTCTATTTGCTGACTACTAATTCTCGTATTTGTATATATGTTCTGTTATTCTAATACACTGTTTGAACCTACCTTCTTGTTTCCGTGTCTTTCTTCCTGGGCCTTAACAGGCCACAACACTTTTATATTCTATTCTGTCATCTTGTTGGATTCCAATCCATATATTTAACTCATATACAGGGTCGGCCATAAGTCCCACACCAAAGCATTTAAAACAATTCTGATAATAATAAACGTTATTTTTTAAAAGTAAATCATAACTGAAAAAACTTTGATAAAAGAACATTATTTTATACCCAAGGAAAGGAAAAGATATTTTACCCTGCTGATTTTACATTGTTTCACATAACTTCACGTAATTCTTTGGTGCACGACTTATTGCCCACCCTGTGTGTATATATATATATATATATATATATTCATCATCTATATACAAGCCTGTTTTGCTGTATTACAGCTCATCAGTGTGGCCAGACATCCACTTGCTTCTAGCCAGGATTGAAACTTGACCGATTTCATGTCAGTCGGAGTCACTAACCCCTAAGCCATGGGTGCATGAAATCAGAGAAGCAAAATTTTAACGTGTTATATATAAGCGACATATACACATGCTAGTCACTGAAAGAACTCAATTCATTACTGAAGAGTTATGCATACACACCCACCCACAAACATGAACAGAATTGAATGAAGCAAATTAAAATGCAGGTTAAGTTAAACAGTTCTGGTCGAGTGGCGACAAAGTAAAAGGTTTGATAATAGCAATGGAGACAAGAAAATAATGGCAGGGAAGGAAGGATAAGTGAAAACTGGACAAACAAAATCAAAAAATCATAAAATAACACAAAGATTAAAACAAGCAACAAAATGGCACAAGGTGTTCTAAGTTACTTACACAAAACTCGTTAAATGCTTTTTTCCAATCTTTAAATTTGACATTGTTTTTTATGGACAGAACAGTAGTTTGGCGAAAATTAAGTCAACTCTGAACTGGATCTTGATTTCCATGGACAAAGTGGAATGATACCAATTTAAAAAAATTCTGTGACCCAGTGTTAGTACAGAATTGAGGTTATTAGTGATATCAGTAAAATTCATTGCATTTTTCTACAAATCTTTAACAGAATTCCACAGACTATTCTCATTTCACTGCTCATGAATAGGGATATCATCTATTCTTATTTCTATTGCAATTAAGTAGTGAGTTTGATTCTCACTGGGTGCTCCACACTTAGTCTTGAACCTCACCAAAGCTATGCTCAGAAATTAAAAGACCACTTCAATGGTGTGTAATACTTTGCTAGTGTGTTTGGCTAGATTGCTTATGACTGAATAGCAAGTTTGAACCTCACTGGGTGGCCCATATTTCAGCCTTATTCCAATTACAAGCTACTCATAAAAATAAAATATCACCTTGAGGTAATGGAATGATTAGCAATCATATCTCACTAGAAAAATAAGACAACCACATAGCAGTGTTTTCTTGTTGAGGCAAGACTGGGATTAATCTTGCAGAAAGCAAGGTGAGCCCTGCCTGACAGAGGATTTGTTGTAATGATATGAAGCCAGGATTTACAAGGCCAGTTGCTCTTCTTCATGTCCAACTCAGATACTCACAGTAGTTCAATTATTCCATGTGTTTTTATCAAGATACCATCTCTAGGAAGGTCGCCATTCATCCTAGCCATATATATATATATATATATATATATATATATTGTGTATTTGGGCAACAATCTCTCTTTTATACAGGTTTCATTGAAAATGACAGACAAGGTATTATTATTAAGCTTTTTACATAATTTTTCATGTGTTCGTACAATTTTTTTTCTTTTCGGAACTCAAATTATATAAGAATTAATTTTGTTTTACTTATAAATAAACATGTAAAAAGTTTATGCACATAGTCTTGTGTGTGTTAGATTCCAAACACAGTTACTGTGTTCATAATTGATGTCATTAAGTGTAGGATTTCTCTTTTTTATTAGTAATGCCTCCATTATTTTTAATCTTCTTTTGCATGTGGATGATGCTATTATGTATGCCTTATTAATGAGGATATTACGAATAGGTCCTGAAGATCTCGATGTGTGTTTAAATGAGATCAGATGAAACCTTTCTCACAACAGTTCCATCCTATTTCATTTAAATTAGTCCTGGTATTGATTTACACTTGAACTCACAGACAATACATGTTAATCTACTGGATACCACTGGTCAATCCTTGTGTTTGCGAGTGAAAAGCCCCTTAGTTCTTGTCAGAATTTTTTCTAGGATAGGATGCTCTTAAATAAAAACCTGAACAGAATTTCAGTAGTCAATTGTTTTAACTTTATTATGCCATTGATAAATGCTGTCTTTTATAAAAAGTGGGCTAAGTGTTGTGCAAGCCTTGTTCATTATAATCAAACTCATGCACAGGAACTTTTGGCTTTTGTTTTGATTTTTGAATCAAATATATATATGAGTTGAATATATGGATTGAAAGCCAACAAGATGAATAAGAACAAGTCAAAAATAGTGTCTTTCAATTAACATGTTTCACAAGCTTCTTCAGAGATTTTTTTTAAAGACAAATGATTTAAAAACTTTTTTAAAAATTTTAAAAATCTTTTAAAAATACAGAGACAGTATGTTGATTGAGGTTTGATTTCATTGGTCAAATATGTGTTATGTGTTATAAAGCAATGGGTAAATATTTTAAATGTAGAGGAAAAGCTTATGTCTGTTTAAGCATGTGTACCACATGTGAAAAAGAACACTAGATGTTTATTATGAATGTATGTATATGTATGCGAAAATAATGTAGGTCAAGCATATTTAAACTATAGACAAATTAAATGTGTTTATATGTCGGTAATGTATGTGTGTGACTAACCACACAAAATTTATATTTTTGTTCAAAATTGTAGCGAAATAATGTATACACGTGCCAAGTGAGGGAACAATTTTCTTTTTAAATAAAATGACAGAATCATGTATGTATATGAGAGAAATCATGTTTGAATGAGGGCGTTTATGAGTCAATAAAGTTAGTATGTGAAATACATGTGTCAAGTGATAGAACAATTTTTTTTAAATAAAAAGAGAGAATCATGTATGAATGACATGAATTATTTTTAATTATACTTAAATTCATAATAGACATCTAGTGTTTTTTATTACACGTGGCACATACACTTAAACAGACATAAGTTTTTCCTCTACATTTAAAATATTCATCCATTGTTTTATTACACGTGACATGTATCTGACCATTGAAATCAAACCTCAATCAACATTTTAAAAAAGTCTGTGGATTCCTAAAAGATTTTTTAAAAATATTTCAAAAAGTTTTTTTTTGTATCATTTGTTTCCTATCTGTTCTTATTCTCTTCGTATATATATATGTCATCCACATACAGGCCAGTTTCACTGTATCACATCTCATCAGTGTGGCTAGACACATCCACTTGCTTCTGGCAGTGATTGAAACTCAACTGATTGAGTAAGTCGGAGTTGCTACCCACTAAGCCATAGGTGCATGAAATCAGAGAAGGAAAATCTTAACGTGTTTTATATAAGCAGTGTATACACATGCCAGTCACCGAAATAACTCGATTCATTCATGAATAGTAACGCATATATTGCAGAAGGGGAAACTATTTTTAAAATTTTCTTCTCTTATATATATATATATATATATATATATATAGGTTGAGCAATATCTCCTCTAATTTTTATCTAGTAGGAGTGAAATAATTCAATTCATTCATGAATAGTAACGCATATATTGCAGAAGGGGAAACTATTTTTAAAATTTTCTTCTCTTATATATATATATATATATATATATATATAGATTGAGCAATATCTCCTCTAATTTTTATCTAGTAGGAGTGAAATAACTCAATTCATTCATGAATAGTAACGCATATATTGCAGAAGGGGAAACTATTTTTAAAACTTTTCTTCTATTATATATATATATATATATATATATATATATATATAGGTTGAGCAATATCTCCTCTAATTTTTATCTAGTAGGAGTGAAATAATTCAATTCATTCATGAATAGTAACGCATATATTGCAGAAGGGGAAACTATTTTTAAAATTTTCTTCTCTTATATATATATATATATATATATATATATAGATTGAGCAATATCTCCTCTAATTTTTATCTAGTAGGAGTGAAATAACTCAATTCATTCATGAATAGTAATGCATATATTGCAGAAGGGGAAACTATTTTTAAAATTTTCTTCTCTTATATATATATATATATATATATATATATATATATATAGGTTGAGCAATATCTCCTCTAATTTTTATCTAGTAGGAGTGAAAGACCACCCTCCTCACCAGAAGTGCTAGTATGGGAAATGGTTTACATGCCAACCACTTGTCCATGTGACAGGTTGTACTGAATTACTTGTTATAAGTAACAGGCTTAAACGTGAGCTGATCTAAGAGCCAAGTTCAAATTCTAGTCAAGTTTGTTAAATTCACTTATACTCTTGGGAAAGTTAAGAACACATCTGTGTCTCTCTAACTATGGATTAAATACCATGTCAGACAAGGCTCTTTAGCCTCAGTTGGCAATTTGTCTAGTAGAAGAACAACTCAGAATTCAAAACCTAGGCAGGTCATTTAAAGACCAGTTCTCTGTATTCAGCTCTTCCGAAAAATGTGGATGGTTCTGTAGGAATGAACCAAAATGACCTCAGGTCAGAGACTACTACAATGCAGAGAATACATTGTTTCTTTTACCCTCTCTGTCTCTAAGTAGCTCCCAAGAACTAAGATACCCAAATCTTTCCCCTACTCTCTCTATCTCCTTGACCCGTGCCTGACCTAAAGGATCATCAGTTCCTCTCCGGCTTCCAAGCAGGCAACATGTGTTCTGTTGCCAGCAGACACTTAACAGTCTAGTATGTAAAAATAAGAAAATAAAATATTACTCTCAACGCTAATATTTTGTATCCACTTCTTTGTTAATTATACCCACAAGGATACTAAAAATATTACAGTTCTATACAAGTCTTTGCTACTATAATCAAGTCATATGTGTGGATAATCAAGCTAATTGGCAAAAGAATTGTATACATTTTTGGGATTGGGGAAGTAAATGTAAAAGTAGTTAATTCTTCAAAGTGCAACTTACTTTCTTTACACCAGGAATTTCTAGCAAGGGAACAAGATCAGCAGCAACATTATACGACAACTGTTGAATAAATGGTGTAAACAGAGATTGGAACATCCATAATTCTTCTATTTCCTGAAAATAAAGAATTCCAATTATGATGAAGATGTTGTGGGATAGAAAATTAAGAATTAAAATCAACCGTCTTCTTCACATTTACAAAAATTCACAATGATGTGTGAAATCCTGGTTTTCCCAAATAGAAAAAGGATTGACCATGTGCTTAAAGAAAAAGTCAAAACCAGATTTCGCAAGTAGGTGTTAAACTGATTTTCTGACCAATGGAAGTGACTTGCAAGACCAAAAGGGACTTAGCAATCTAGTGCGAAAATCTAAATTGCTATAAATGGCTTGATCAGCGTCAGTAAGACACTCAGATGGGAGCAGCGAGAGACACAGCTAAAATGTAACAAGAGAAGCTTCAAGTCAACTCGGGCATTCGTCCTCTTTCTCTTTGCTTCTCATGTGCTGATTCCTTTTACTTTTTCTTCTCCATCTAAAGACATCCCTACTAAATACATACATACATATGTACGCATATACTCTTTCAACAAACATTTTCTACAAATCTTGAAACCTTTACCTTTCTCATAGAACATTTACTGCTACCTATTCTTGTTATACTTTTCATTAATAAATTTCTATTTTAACATACAAAATGTATATTTTTATTCTCACACCATTCCACACATTCCAACCTGCCAACAACCAACCTTCTGATGAAAATCTTCTGATGATAATTCTGGATAAAACTTGTAAGCTGTAAGGAGTTTGGTTATGTATGACACAAGGCCGAATTAAATAAAAATTAACCATCTCTCTTTAGATTCCATGGTGACCACGACGTGAATGTAAGCATTTAGATCAGGGGTTCCAAACTTTTTAGCACCATTATTGACCTGTATAGTAAGCATAACAAAATTGCTTGGTAAAAGTTTGTTACTGGTTCATAAACTGATTTTATGATATAGTAAAACATACCAAAAAGAGTTAACAAATAAGATTTATTTATGTTGCTACTGCTGCTACTCTTGTATTAAACAACAAATGAAAGAAAATTTGACCATTGAAAACTACATATATAATTTAGTTGTTTTTTGGTTAGGGTTAGCATTAAAAATGTTGACAAACAATTTCTGTTCATAATTATAAAATTAAAAAGAATATACAGTTTCATGTGCTGTGTCCCCTCAGAATGTAGGTGATCATGGCCCTCCACATCTTCCTGTTGCTCGTAGCTCTTAATATATTTTGTCTTGTTATTTCTCCCAAACCTTATTCTGCCATTCATTTAACTAAGGCCATCAGTATGTCATGCGCTGCTTTCCTGTTTCTCTTTGCTTATCCAACCTGTAAGTATTAGATTCTCCAAACCCTCCTTCCTTACTATGTGTTCGAGAGAATTTCGGCTATCTCTTCCTGATGTTAAGTATAAGTTTCCTTTTTGTTTCCATTCTTTCCAAAGCCTTGTTATTGCTCACATGTTCATTCCATGTTATGCTCTGCATCCTTCTGTAAAACCACTTTTCTGTTGCTTTGAGTCTTTCCTTCATCATCAAGATTGTCCAGCATTCACTGCCAAAGAAAAGAACAGACATCACATAAAAGTCCAGTTCTTTTTTTTTTTTTTTGTCTCCAATGAAATTTTCCCGTCTCTCAATACTCTACTCAGCTTTTGGATTGCATCCTTGGCCATGCTAATACGCTTTTGGAACTCAGTGTTGTACTTCCTGTCCAGTGTTAGAACACTTCCCAGGTATTTAAATTTCTGTACTTGTTTGATTTTAGTATCCCCGACCTGTAATTGATATTTTGGGCTCCTCTTTTTGCTGATGATCATACATTCAGTATTCATGTAGTTTAGGTTTAGTCCTTTCTTCTCTCTTTCCTTCACTAACTTCTGTAGGAGGTCTTGTAGTTTCCTTTCTATGTTTGCTATCAGCACTGTGTCATCTGTGTATCTTATATTGTTAAGATTATGCCTGCCAATGATGACTCCTGACAAGATTTCTAGTTCTCTCAAAATTGCCTCACTGTAAGGGTTAAATACATCCAGTGAGAAGAAGATACATCCTTATCTTTAACCCCTTTCTATTTTTGCATACCTCATTTCCTGTCCGTATGCAGTCAGTTTGCTGCCAGTATAGTTTCTCTAATGTCTTTCTTAATTATGTCAAAGTTGTTTAGCAGCTCTAACAAGTCTGTGAAAAATTCAGTTTGTGGTAAGATTTAATGTAAGAGGTAAAATTTAATGTTAAAAATTTAAGGTAATAGGTAAGCAGGTAATAGGTGCATAATTTTATGTAGGAGGAAAGATTGAATGTTTGTATTTAACGTAATAAATGAATAGGTAATAGGTGTGTTTGTATTTAAGGTAATATTTGAAGTTTAATGTGTGTATTAAGGACACTTTTTATAATTAATCTAACTATATATATTAAACCTTACTTTAGAATTTAGTAAATTGGTTTTTTCTATAAAATTTTTAATTTTTTTAATTTTTTAGAAAAATTAACATCCCACACACAACTGACCAAATATAAGAAAAGAGGCTTTCTATTCCTGTCCACACTGCCTGATGAGACATTGAAGTTTCAATGTCGAAACAAATGTACTATTTGTAGTGGATATATAAAAAAATTCTGTACATGTTCTAAAATATAATTTATAATAAATATTCACAGCTCTATATATTATAGCTCGGGCACTGTTTTAAATTAATGTTTTGGACGTTGTAAAAAAAATCTTTTCTTCATTCTGTATTCACTCAGATTATATATATAATAGTTTCTCTATTATTCTAATGTCTTTCCTAATTATGTCAAAGTTGTTGAACAGCTCTAACAAGTCTGTGAAAAATTCAGCACATATTTTTTTGTTGTTCTTGGTCTTTCCTTATCTGATTTACATTTTAAAAAAAAATGTTCCTTCATCTGAAGAATTATTTGAATGTTTCTGTAAAAATAAAATATAGAAAATGCCAAAATATTTGTTGTTTGTGTGGATATCTATAATTTATCTATTTATATTGGCACCTATTTGTTATCGTCTTGTGGGGGTGATATGCCACCTTCCTCGCCACAGAAGAGCTGGGTGGGGTGAGCTGATTCAGATGTCAACTACCTGTCCACATAGCAAGTTGTACTGGATTATATTTTACAGGCTTATCCCTGACTTGACTAACTCCAGCTATGGGTTAGGTAGCAGGTTAGACTGGACTTACCAACCTGAAAAAAAAAAAAAAAGGAAACAATTCTAAACCATTAAGGAAGCAATGGGAAACCACTGTACTATCTTCCTTAAGCTGCTTGCATAAATCTATTTTCTCTATTTTACTCACTTAGACTATATTCATTATGCCTTATATTATTTATATGCATTTTACCATAAAGCATTAGAGTTTAAGTTATAAACAAAAAAAAGTAAATAACTATATATATATATATATATATATATATATATATATATGATGACTATGCTCTCACACCCCGATTGAGCACTCTGGAAGAATGGTAGACTTTGAAAAACAGTAGCTACTCTGGCATCTACACATCGTACATTCAGCAATGAATTAGAACACTCTCAGCTATTGGGCGTGTATAATGATAATATATTTGCTAAAAAGTCTGTCTTCTTCTACTGAGCGCCCATAGCTCAGAATGACGCCAATTTGGTCGGGTTTCAATCCTGGGTTAAAAAGCAATCGGAGTCTAACCATACTGATGAGCTGTGATACAGCAAAAAAGATCTGTCTGCGGATGACTATATATATATATATATATATATATATGATGATGACTATTTATGCTCTCACACCCCAATTGAGCACTCTGGAAGAATGGTAGACTTTGAAAAATATATATATATATAAAAGCATTTCTTAAGTGTGAAGCAAGTGGCCATCATCAAATGCAAAATAAGTAACAGAATTTTCCAATGAACAGATTTGACATCTTCAAGAAGTAAAAAAAGAAAGGAACCAGGCAAAAAAATAATTTAAAACAAGTAAACACTGCATACAAGGCAAATTAACAGTAAAATAAAGCAAAGCAACAGTAATATGGCAAAAAGTTCACAAACTAAAGAATGAGGGTTGACAGACAAAAGCAAGCTTGGACAAATTAATATAGTGATCCGATTTCATGACAAGACAGATTGGGACTGAGTCAAATGAAACTGAGAACTGGCCTGTTTTATTGGTGAGGAAAAAATCCTATCATGCATTTGTCTGCTTCTGTCTATAAATTGGGGAGAGGAAATGTTTTGCAGTCATTCCCCATTAGACTGTGTGGAAATTCATAGATAAAAAAGAAATCTATGAAGCATTATGATAACCTACATTGTAAAGATACATGGAATCAAAAAAAAAAAAAAAAGAAACCCTAATGTGCAAGTGGGCTAAGGGTTAAAGTGTATAGAAAATGGAATTAAGCAGGCAAAGTTCAAATTATAGCCAAGACGGTTTGTGTTCACATTGCACTAATGGCTTTGGAAAAGGCAAAAATTGGTCTCTTCTTTCAGCTATGAATGAAATAACAGAGCAGTTTGTGATTTTTAGTCTTGTTTGGTAACCAGTCTAGGTAAAGGACAGTGCTGAATTCAAAATAATGGAGAAAGCACTGAAAAAAATACAATCTTTTGCAATAAAAAATTATGATAATCAACAAGTATTAAAACAAAGGATACTGTGGAGAGCTGTGATTTCCTATTGCCTGAATGGAAATTTCTGGTCAAAACTTACCTGACAAAAATGTAGAACACAAGTGGCAAAAGTGCAGCTGCTTGTAACAAGATTTTGGATGAAGCCTCTCGGCTGATTGAACATTGAAGCAACTTCCCATATGGTTTTCCGCTTCCATACTTCATGCAACATCAGTGTCAGGTAAAATCTGTCAATGGCTGATTGATCCACACTCTGCTGATGAAAAAACAAAAAAGTCATTGGATGTAGAAAGTGACATATGTGATTCACTCCAGGAATTGAATTTAATGTCTATCAGGAACATTGATCTAAGAAAACTTGATCTGTGGTGACACCAATATGTACTGGATTCAACACAAGCAATACCAAAGTCATACCAGAGGTCTGAACTGAATTTAATATTCATCAGGAAACTTGATCTAAGAGTTAATCTGTGGTGGGCCCAATTTGTACTGGTTTTACCATAATAGATATCAAAGTGTCACCAGTGTCTGCAAATGTTTCTATGTGTATGATTAATTATAGATTAGAATATAAGAATGATAGAATAAGGAAACAAATTTAACAAGTAAAAGCAAAATATATGAAATTTATAAATGCTTCCTATTTGTTCATATATATTATAAATGCTTCGTATTTGTTCATTCATATATATATATATATATATATATGAACAAATAGGAAGCATTTATAAATTTAATATATTAATAAATATATAATAAATATATATTTTAATAAATTTTATATATATATATATATATATCTCGGAATGAGAAATCGGGGAGCCGAGTTCAAATTCCAGTTGAATTCATTACATTTACTTACGCGCAAATACCCTTGGGAAAGGTATTAATCTGTCTCTTCCTTCCAGTTATGGGTTAAATAACAGGACAGATTGGGTTTTATAGCGTTGACTGGCAACCAATTTACCGCAGAAATCAATGAAAACCTACTGTGGGATAATCTTCTTCCCAGTTAGTCATGTCTCTTTCGAGATATGATCACCCAAGTGTGTTTCACGTATAGCACTTAACTGACTGATATATATATATATATATATATATATATATATATATATATATATATATATATATTTGGTTTAGTAATAATGCTGTCATGATCATGAATTTAATTTAATTTCCAAATAATAATTATTCTAAATTATTTTAGTTAGTAGTTTTATTTCTTCTTATCAGTAATATAACTTGAGGTTAATTATATTTATGTATTTATTTATATTCAAACCCAAACAGGAAAAACATGTAGGTAAAATCCCAAAAATCAGATCCTATTAATATTAAAAATGATTGAGGAGGAGGGTTCGATGTAAATAGTATTATCTATTTACAGAGCTTAATATCGAGGCTTGAATCCCTTTCTCTGCCCCTCAGTATCTAATCTGGATGACAAATTTTTAAAAATTTTTTCTTTCTTAATTTCCCCTTCCCCCTCTTTTTTTTTTTTAATATCTATAAACTTTCTGTGTATTTTTTTTTCATTTTTTTTTTATAATCGTGTTGCCCCAAGCAAAGCATTTTGCGCCACTGTTGAGCAGGGGGTTAGATAGGAGGCAGGTTATGAGAAAGAGTGATACGTTACAGGGGGTGTCAGGAAGAGGGTAGGAGAAGCATGAAAATATGGATGAGAGTGGAGTGGATGAAGAAAGAAGCATGAGAGAGATAGGAAAAGCAAGTTAGTGAGATAGTGGATGACTATTGACTTTACATTTGAATTCTTGAAGATTGTAACTGTCAAGAAAGCAAGTAAATGGGAGGGAATTCCACAAGTGGGAGGGGCAAGAGAAGAAGCTGCTGGAGTAGAATTTGCGTTTACAATTTATTGGTTTCACAGTAGAAGGGTGGGACCTAGTTGCTAATCTTGTGGCTTGAGCAAATTCATGTATGGGGGGGTACCAGTGAGCTAAGTTCTCTGAGCAGAAGCCATTAAAGTATTTGTAGAAGAGACACAGGGAAGCCATGTTGCGCCACTGAGAAAGTGACTGTATCCGAGCTGCAAAGCCGGGATCGATCAAATTACAGATTCTTCATTGGATTTTGTCAAGGACCCCTAGGTGGATAACAGGGGCACTTGACCAGTATGACAGCAGTATTCAAGGGTGGATTGTAGATTTGTATATATGCAGGATTGTTTCAGATGGGAAAACCTTCTTGGCCCTGCACAGAGAACCGACCTTCTTAGCAGTGGATTCAGCTATGGACTCTATATAGTCATTCCACTTGAGGTCTGTTGTGAGAGTTAACCCAAAGAGGCGCAATATTAGTTTTACTTGTTGTAATGGGCATATAATCTTGGAAAATTTTAATTTATATATATATATATATATATATATATATATATATATGCAAGTTTCATTAAAATTGACATACTCATTGATATTACAAATATAATAACTTCATCCACACATAAAATAGTCT
Organism: Ascarosepion bandense; assembly: GCA_037127315.1. NCBI lineage: Eukaryota > Metazoa > Mollusca > Cephalopoda > Sepiida > Sepiidae > Ascarosepion > Ascarosepion bandense. The sequence goes on from JBBBDQ010032673.1 coordinate 106,221, forward strand.
TAAAATAATGAAAGCGTTATTAATAAAAAAGAAAAACCCAACACTCAGTAATATCAACTATGAACACGGCCAGAATGTGCTGACCATATTTGGAAAATAAAACATTCCTATAACTCTAGATGCATATATAAAACAATCTATATATTCAGTTAAAAGAAATAAAATTCATCTTTGAGAATGGCTAAAAGTATAGTCTAAAGCATATTTGGAAAATAAAACATTCCTATAACTCTAGATGCATATATAAAACAATCTATATATTCAGTTAAAAGAAATAAAATTCATCTTTGAGAATGGCTAAAAGTATAGTCTAAAGCATATTTGGAAAATAAAACATTCCTATAACTCTAGATGCATATATAAAACAATCTATATATTCAGTTAAAAGAAATAAAATTCATCTTTGAGAATGGCTAAAAGTATAGTCTAAAGCATATTTGGAAAATAAAACATTCCTATAACTCTAGATGCATATATAAAACAATCTATATATTCAGTTAAAAGAAATAAAATTCATCTTTGAGAATGGCTAAAAGTATAGTCTAAAGCATATTTGGAAAATAAAACATTCCTATAACTCTAGATGCATATATAAAACAATCTATATATTCAGTTAAAAGAAATAAAATTCATCTTTGAGAATGGCTAAAAGTATAGTCTAAAGCATATTTGGAAAATAAAACATTCCTATAACTCTAGATGCATATATAAAACAATCTATATATTCAGTTAAAAGAAATAAAATTCATCTTTGAGAATGGCTAAAAGTATAGTCTAAAGCATATTTGGAAAATAAAACATTCCTATAACTCTAGATGCATATATAAAACAATCTATATATTCAGTTAAAAGAAATAAAATTCATCTTTGAGAATGGCTAAAAGTATAGTCTAAAGCATATTTGGAAAATAAAACATTCCTATAACTCTAGATGCATATATAAAACAATCTATATATTCAGTTAAAAGAAATAAAATTCATCTTTGAGAATGGCTAAAAGTATAGTCTAAAGCATATTTGGAAAATAAAACATTCCTATAACTCTAGATGCATATATAAAACAATCTATATATTCAGTTAAAAGAAATAAAATTCATCTTTGAGAATGGCTAAAAGTATAGTCTAAAGCATATTTGGAAAATAAAACATTCCTATAACTCTAGATGCATATATAAAACAATCTATATATTCAGTTAAAAGAAATAAAATTCATCTTTGAGAATGGCTAAAAGTATAGTCTAAAGCATATTTGGAAAATAAAACATTCCTATAACTCTAGATGCATATATAAAACAATCTATATATTCAGTTAAAAGAAATAAAATTCATCTTTGAGAATGGCTAAAAGTATAGTCTAAAGCGCTTGGATAAATAAAATATCTGGACAATATTTATATAATTTATCTGCTGAAAAGAAAAAAGATTACATGAAAAATTATATAAAAACTTAACCACACCACCTTGTCTGTCTTTTTTAACAGAACTTGCATAAAAGAGGGGTTGCTGCCTAAATACACAGTATATCATCACCAGTTGCTTACTCCACATTGTTGCAGATTGTGCATCAACAAGAGATATTACTCTCATGTTAATTGTTTGAGCCTGCTCTTCCATTCTGGTTCAAGGCACGTTGAAAGAGAGCACAGAGTTTTTTCCCCGCAGTTTTTTCTACAGTAGACTGGTTGCCAATCAAAGCTATATAACTCAGTCTGCCCTGCTATTAACACTCTTTAAGTGGGTTTTAAATTCAAAGTTTTCTTCTCCTAGACCAGTTGCCAACCAAGGCTATAGAATCCGATCTGTCCAGCTATTTTCCAATAACTAGTGGGAGAAAAGATGAATTCATGCCTTTCTCTAGGATATTAACCAATGAATTCGACTAGAATTCAAACCTTGCTCTCTGGTTTGTCAATCTGAGCCACTATCTATTACTCCATTGTACCTCCCATATTCTTCTTCATGTGCCGTGTCCCTTCAGGACGTAGGCGATCATGGATTTCCACTTGGCTCTGTCTTTTGTCACTCTCCAAAACCATGCTCCATCATCTATTTACTCAACCCTATCAAGTATAACTCATGCTTCTTTCCCCTGTCTCCCTTTCCTTCTCTCCATTCTGTGAGTATTAAATTCTCCAGGCCCTCCTTCCTCATTATGTTTCCCAGAAACCTCATCTATCTCTTCCTGATGTCAAGTATGAGCTTTCTTCTCGTTTGCATCCTTTCCAACACCTCATTGTTGCTCATGTGCTCAGTCCATCGTATCCTCAGCATTCTTCTGTAAAACCACATTTCTGCTGCCTCAAGCCTTTCCTTCATCCTTGATGGGATCATCCAACATTCACATACAGAAGAACAGATATCGCATAGCAATCCAGCACTCTTTTCTTTGTTTCCAATGAGGTTTTCCTATCTCTTGGTAATCTGGTTAACTTTGGAAATGCGTTCTTGGCCATGCCAATGTGTTTTTGGATTTCATTGTCATACTTTCCATCCTCTGTCAGAACACTTTTCAGGTATTTAAATTTCTTTATTTGTTTTATTTTAGTTTCTCTGACCTGTAGTTATCCTCTTTTTGCTGATGACCATACATTCAGTTTTCTTGAAGTTTATGCTCAGTTCGTTCTTTTTGCTTTCTGTTGATATCTTCTGTAGGAGGTCCTTCATTTTCCTTTCCATGTCTGCTATCAGCACTGTGTCATTCACATTTCTTACAGTGTTGAGATTGTGGCTGCCAATGATGAATCCTAGCAACAATTTTATTTCTTTCAGAATTGTTTCGTTGTATACATTGAATAGATCCAGTGAGAAAACACATCCTTGTCTTGCTTCCCATATAGGAGACATAAACTATATTATAGCTAATAAGATTTCGTTTAAAAATACTTTTGTTGAATTTATTTGACAAGGTCTGTTTAATTTTTTTATTGCATTTTACCAATTTTCAAATGAGATAAACACTGAAGTGCATATAATTATTTTTGTTTAGCTACTTTTTGATAATCTCAGTCATTATCAAGAACTAGATATTATTAGCGTGACAGACAAGATTTTGTTTGCTTTCTCCTGGTGTTATTCTGCCATACAGAAAATAACAAATTCTTGTTAATGACAGAGATGGTCAAGAGAATGAGAACACAAGCAAGAATTTTGAAAAAGTTTATCCATAATTCTGATTTGGATGTACATCTTATTTAAAAATTGGAAAACTACAATAAAATGTTAGAGAGTTCGTGTGAATAGGTAGCAGAACAATGACAAAGAGTGAGGGTAAAGGGTCAAAAATTACTTAGAAGAAAAAAAAGAGGAAGTTGTGGAGAGACATGACTGGCCATATCTTGAAAGAAGATAAAGCTTTGGATAAAGCCTTGTACTTATTTCAAAATATACTTACTTGCTTCACCCGCTGACCTCCAGCTTTTCTTGCAATGTAACCCTCGGGCACTCCAAGGAGATTAGCAACTGACACTTCTTCTGGAGACATATTGCACATCTTTAACGTAAACAAGAAAATATGGATATTAAAAATTAAGATGAAGCCATTATTTACATTTTTATGAACAATTATACAAAAGTGTAGGGGGAGCAAAAGGTTTGCTTGGGTCTTTGCTTAAAATCAAGAGACCAATATTTCACCTTTGACCAATGGTTCCCAACCTATTTTGGGTATGATCCACCTAATCATCTCTAAGATCCTGATGCCACCAACTTCCAACACATAATTCTTATTATTCGAAAGGTGAACTCATATTCACATGGATGAAGTCTAAAATTTCATTAACTTAGTCTAAATGAGAATTTAAAGAAAATGGCATCCCTGAAATATAAAAAAATAAAAGAACAAAAGCACAGTTGAAAGACTGAGAAAAAAATTACAAAGAAATTGTGTTTTTTTATTTTATATATATATATATATATATATATATATATATATATATACTTAGTGTATTGGGGCAGCAGATAATTTTCTAAACATATATTATTAAATATAATGGACAATGAATGTCTATTATGTTTAATCATGAGCCGTTCTAAACATCGTATTTTGGCTTTAATTTCAGGTGACATGATGGATGTCTTTATATTAACGTCCCTGTAACTTCTCTGAAGATGACTGATGTGAGCTGAAAGCTTAGAACCAGCATAATAAAAAATATCTAAATGTTGGACAATTTTATCTTCATTTTCATCTGAAATTAAATCTAATATAAAATGTTTAAAATGACTCATGATTAAATATAATAGACATTTATTGTCTGTTATATTTAACAAAATAAGTGTGTGTGTGTGTGTGTGTGTGTGTGTGTGTGTGTGATGTTCTCTTATTTTTCTTGAATGATCAGAAGGCCAACAAAATTGAATCCACATTTGAACGATCAAAATATAAACAGACAATTGTTGGATGATGAATTTAACTTCTTTTTTTTTAATAATAAAGATGACATTTATTAATGAAACTGATACACTGATATGTCTATACTTCTGAGATGAGGTAGTATTTACACTGTTTACATTGTTCAAACTGTTGTCCTCATTTTTACTGCCATGTTTATGAAGTTTTAGCTGTTGTATGCTTCAACCTTCTTCAGGTGCTAAGAACATTGAACTAAACCCTTTATTACGATCACTGGGGTACATCATTCTACAATTACAGGAGTGTTCAATACCAGGTTTGTTGTTTATTGCATAGAAATTTCTTAAAATATGGTTATTGTGAGAGTTAATAATTTTATATATAAGAGGAAGATAATTTTTATTTTATATAGAAGAGGAAGATAATTTTAATTTTATATAGAAGAGGAAGATAATTTTAATTTTATATAGAAGAGGAAGATAATGTTAATTTTATACATAAGAGGAAGATAATTTTAATTTTATACATAAGAGGAAGATAATTTTAATTTTATATAGAAGAGGAAGATAATTTTAATTTTATATAGAAGAGGAAGATAATTTTTATTTGATATAGAAGAGGAAGATAATTTTTATTTTATATAGAAGAGGAAGATAATTTTTATTTGATATAGAAGAGGAAGATAATTTTTATTTGATATAGAAGAGGAAGATAATTTTTATTTTATATAGAAGAGGAAGGTGACACAACAAATCAAGTGCAAAAAATCCACGTCTGTACCTGGTTGAAGTAAGTCATCCAGCAGGGGGTGATAGGCAGGTTGTATGGAGTCACAAGTGCAAGCAAGTGGAGATAATTAGACAAAACCAGTTTGTCACAAGCAGCTTTAAGGTCCTTATAAAGACGGGGACCTATATCAATATCAATGGAACCTGAAAAAACAAAGCAAAAAAACTAATTCATATGGTAATGGTAATATTAGCCATTTTCTTTTAAGGAAACATTCAGCATTCATCGGCCAAGTAACTTGTATTACTGTCAGTTGAAATTCACCAAATCTTACTCTTAAAATAATTTCTCAATGGGTTTGGTGCCATGCATGGCATTCATACAAAAGCCTTCATCTAATGTGGCTATTTAATAACATTACTCAAGTTTTCAGTTTAATATTTCGGTTTTGTAGCAAGTTGTGGTGTTGGGAGAAACTACTTCTAGCACAGTCTATTCTATGTTCAATTTCCTTTTCTAATATACTAAATTTGTTATAACTGAGCTATATGCCAAGGTATCTGAAGTATTTAGTATTTACTAATTCCACATCATGAATTTCTATATTGGATTCAGGATATACGTCATCCACTGCTTTCATTCCAATTTTGGATCATAGTTTTTGTTTTAGAAAGGTTACCTGTATCTAATATAGTGAAGCCAAGGACAAAAACTATGTATCGTGTAAAACAGTGTATTTTTATCATGATCTATTAATAGTGATATCAGTAATCTAATAACATTTAGTTTTATGCCTATACGGTAAACTATATTTCAACCGATTGTATCAACCATGTCCATTTAAGTAAATTTTATAACATGACTACCAATTTAAACATTTAAACCAATTGTAATAACCTTGTCTATATACAGAAATGATTTTATAACATGACTACCAATCATTCTTGTCAAATCATTTAATGAAGGTCATGTTGAACAAGTCATGCTTCAAGATGATTTCATACTAATTCAGGAGTCAAGAAACAGAACAGGACACACCTATATCACTCACTCATCACTCCTAAAATATGAACGTCCTCCTGAATGCACAGGAGGCATATACCATAGAACTTATTTTAACTGATTGTATCAAGCTTGCCCATATATGGAAATGATTTTATAACAAGAATAATTACAAATGATAACAACTACCAATCATACCTGTCAAATCATGTTATCAAGATTATATTGAATGGGCACGTTTCCATATCATTTCATACTAATGCAGGCATCAATAATTAGAATAAGACGCACCTATATCAGTCACTCATTTCTCCTAAAAGCTGAATACATTCCTGACTGAACAGCATGTCAGGAGGGCATATATTATAGAACATATTCTCATGAATCATAGCAACCTTTCTGAGAAGTATTTTAACAGAAGATGAAAAATGCAATACTGTGATCTGAACAAGCACTGAACTGTTAAAAGAAATATACTAAAAGTTAAGCAATGTATTGAAAAACTAATGCAAGGGTCAAAAAACAGAATAAGACACACCTGTATTAATTACTCATTTTTTCTAAATAAGAAGGATGCTACGGATATCGTGGACTGAGCATACAAGCAACGACGAAGTGTTAGAAAGAATGGCAACAAAAAGGAAATTGATGCTGAGCATCAGGAAGAGACAACTGAAGTTCCTGGGACATGCAATGAGGAAGGAGAGCCTGGAGAACCTGATACTGACTGGACAGATAGAAGGAAGGAGAGATAGAGGAAGGCAGTGGATAACATATTTGCAGGGTCTGATCAGGTGGATGACAGAACGGGGGTTGCCAGGAGCAACAGGAACAAACATACTAAGAGCCACAAGGGATAGGGAGACGTGGAGATCCATGATCGCCTACGTCCTGAAGGGACAGGGCACATAGAAGAAGAAGAAGAATGATCATCCTCCTGAATGCATAGCATATCAGGAAGGCATATACTGTAAAACATATTCTAAATAATTTTAGTGACTTCCCTGTTAAAATTGGCAAGCGTTATAGAGTTAACATTGAAACAGCAAGTTTTAGACAAAAGGAAGTCATCTTATCAAGAATTAGAATAAGACACATATGTATAAGAAAGACTTGGAATCTTTTTGTAGATTTTTTAATATTTTTATATTTGTATGCAATTTTTAAACACAGTTTGAAGAAGACAAAGATACTGGTGAAATACTATTGAACCTTATTAAACACTGTCTTTTCTTTTCTTAAAACACACTCTTCTCTAAGTGTTAAGAAAGGTTGGCTATAATAATAATGACAATAAACAAAATGATTATTGACGCAACTCTTCCAATATTTTTCAACACTTAGAGAAGAGCGTGTTTTAAGAAAAGAAAAGACAGTATCAGATAAGGTTCAATAGTATTTTGCCAGTATGTTTGTCTTCTTCAAATTGTGTTTAAAAATTGCATACAAATATAAAAATGCAAAAAAGTTATAAGTCTTTGTACAAACAACACATCTTGAAAAAAAAAAATGGTTGCAGTGGTAATGATTGTGAATGAAGAGTAGCCTGTGTGAATGGCAATGTAACCAAAACATGTGTAACATGATGATGATTGTGCTCATCTTGAAATTTTCCATGAGTTGATCAGTACATATTCTAGGCCACAAAAATCTCCTAAGCTGGTCAAGCATAGAAATGAATACAATATGGGAACCAGTAATATGGAATGCTAGAAAAAATCATTAGTGTCAAAGATTGCAATATGAGCTCTGGTAAAAAATAATTACTGCGACATTAGGATTATAACTCCCAGAAATTCAGACACTGATGCCCTCAAGGATACATGGTCCAGTGGATACAGGCGTTGGTTGGTTCCAGTGACTTGATCCAAAGTGTTGTGAGTTCAATACCTAAACAAATAACTTAGAGTTGAGATAACTACATGGCATTTGGAAGTGGGTTTGCACATGGAATGAAAGTGATATACCTTAGTGAAATTAATTTTTGGTTTGAAATTCCTAGCACTTGAAAAATGGTTGGTTGGTTGGTTGTTTTGTTTTTATGGCAAATCAACCTCAGCAGGTCATTTATTACCAACTAAACTTTATCTATTTATTGCTGGTAATACCTTTTTCTTTCAACAATTTATTGCTGTTTTTATATAAGTTTTTATGTCTAGTAATACATTTTTCTTTTCGAGTATCAAGATTTGTTTTTAAGGGCAGGGTCTCCAAGTCCTAACCTTGTTATTTAACCCATAACTGGAGGGAAGGGACGGATTAATACCTTTCTCAAGGGTACCAGTGCTTAAATGAATGCTGGGTATTCAACTGGAATTCGAACTCAGCTCACCGATTTCTCTTTCCGAGCCGATATCCACTGCACCACAATGCACATCTGTCACTATACGCTTATAGCACCTGGTATTCCCAAGCAGTCACCCATCTAAGTACTGACCAGGCTCAACAGTGCTTAACTTCGGTGATCGAGCGAGAACCAGTGTATTCAGCGTGATATGGCCGTAAGCATGCACATCTGTCACTATACACTTACAGCTACTGGTATTCCCAAACAGTCACCCATCTAAGTACTGACCAGGCTCAACGTTGCTTAACTTTGGTGATTGAGCGAGAACCGGTGTATTCAACGTGATAGGCCATAAGCCTATTGAAGAATGGCCAAAACATTGTAAACATAGCAATAAAAATGTAAATAATGTAAGAGAAATTAATCAAGCAGTTTAGTATAAATTGTATGATCATTTCCCTGGGGCAGAAAATCAGTAATTTGTACACATAATTATCCATATATTTAAGGGTTATGGTGGATTCTGGATATTTTTTCAGAATGTGCACCTTAAGATAACCAGAATCCACCGACCTTTCAACCATTAAAACATACAAGAATAGTTATGTATGATAACTACAAATGTCCCTCCTTTTTCAAGAACAGAATGATGGGAGAGTTTAATAGGATTTGTACTAATCCATCGTATTCACTTACACGCAAATACCCTTGGGAAAGGTATTAATCCGTCTCTTCCTTCCAGTTATGGGTTAAATAGCAGGACAGATTGGGTTCTATAGCCTTGGTCGGCAACCAGTCTACCACAGAAAGCAATGGCAACCTACTGTGGGATAATCTTCTGCCCAGTCAGTCATGTCTCTTTTGAGAGATGATCGCCCAAGTGTGTTTCATGTATGGCACTTAACTGACTGATAATAGATGGAAACATGATTAAGGCTACACACGGCATAAAGTGGGGGATCAGTTTTATATTGTTATGAAGTAATAAACTGATCCCCCACTAATTACTACTTAATAATATAATACATCTCTTCATCCTCTAAATACAAGTCAAATAATAGGACAGATTGGGTTCTATAGCCTTGGTCGGCAACCAGTTTACCGCAGAAAGCAATGGCAACCTACTGCGGGATAATCTTCTGCCCAGTCAGTCATGTCTCTTTCGAGACATGATCGCCTAAGAGTATATCACGTATGACACTTAACTGACTGATAATAGATGGAAACATGATTAAGGCTACACACTGGGCATAAAGTGGGAGATCAGTTTTATATTGTTATGAAGTAATAAACTGATCCCCCACTAATTACTACTTAATAATATAATACATCTCTTCCTCCTCTAAATACAAGTCAAATAATAGGACAGATTGGGTTCTATAGCCTTGGTCGGCAACCAGTTTACCGCAGAAAGCAATGGCAACCTACTGCGGGATAATCTTCTGCCCAGTCAGTCATGTCTCTTTCGAGACATGATCGCCCAAGCGTGTTTCACGTATGGCACTTAACTGACTGACTAAACTCTTAATTGCTCCTTAATTCAATTAACTGTAAAAGTAATAAAACAAAAAAAGGGTGGATAAAATAAAAATGAACTGGGTGGATTATTCTCCCCCAAATTATTCTCCCCCCAATTCTTCCCATTGACCTGTATATTTAAAACTCTAAAATATATATCTTACCTTTATATGTTGCTTTCCCAAGTTTAGTTATTTCTAGTGTCAAATCTGAATTTTCTTTTTCTTTTACAGGTGATGTGGTGTCACAGGGATTAATCTTTCGTTTTTGAATAACTAGGCCAAGATCTACAAGTGACTGAAGCTCTTCGCGTACCACTTCCTTAACATCATAGAGGAGAACATCGCTTTGTATGTAAAGGAGGCTGTTGTTAAGAAATGAGAATAATTCGGTGAGGTTAGTCGCTATCTGAAATGAAAAACATGATAATCTTTAACAAATATTGAAAGACTGAAGTCAATTCTAAAATCAAAATCTTGAGAGAGAGAATTTCTGATAATTTCTTTGATAAAAGACATTCAATATTCATATTGTATATTTTCCGGTCATTTACATATATGTAATATAATGAAAAAAAAAAAAATTATTTTTATATGATAAAGTCCTTTTGAAAGACAAAACATGTTACAGAAAAAAATTTTTTTACCACTTTGTCATTCAACTACTCATCATTAGTTTATATATATATATCGAATAACGGAATAGGGTTGTTTCAACAATCCTATTCCTATATATATATATATATATATATCTTTTATTAAATACGGCCTGCAACAAAGATTTAATTAATTTTTTTTATTAAACTTTTCCAGTATCCTAACATTCTAAAAAAAAATATTTAAATTTTCCTTGTAGGGCATATTCAGTGAAAAATATTTATAAGAAAAGTTGCTGCTCAATAATATGTGTGTGTGTGTGTGTGTGTGTGTGTGTGTTTGTGTGTGTGTTTGGACAACAATGTCTCTTTTATACAGGTTTCATTAATATTAAAAATGACAGAAAAAGTATTATCATAAAGTTCTTTGTATAATACTTTCAGCTATACTTTTAGCCATTATTCAGAATTAATTTTGTTTTACTTACAAAGAAACATGTGGAAAGTTTATGCATATAGAGTCTTGTGTATGTTAAATTCCGAACACAGTCAGCACATTATTACCATGTTCATTATAGATGTTATTAAGTGTAGGATTTCTCTTTTATATATATATATATATATATATATATATATATATATATTGATTGTTTAATTACTTAGTTTTTGATCAAGTGTTCAATACAATTATATTTTAGAACTTTTGAAAATTTTTCATTTCTAAACGAGTTATTACGCGACCTAGGTTTCTACCATGTAGTGTCTTCAGGTGATTTGCAATAACTGATTTTACCTTTTAATTTTTTTCTTTGTTTTTTTTTTTAAGAACACTCATGTGATAGGGAATTTTTGAACATGCAATTTTAAAAATTACAAGAAATTATTATGGTTTTATTCATGCTTGTAGGAATCTAATAGGTATTTTTTAGTATGGTTACACTTAGTCATAATTTCCATTCTTTCATTCAATAGTTCATTTTTGTTTGGGAATAGCATAATTGTTAACTTTTCTTCCTGGCACAGTCTACATATCTTGCCACCGTTGTAAGGTTTGGCTGTTTTCACTATACTCCATGTTATATCTGGGTCTTTTCCATATTATGATTTCAACTTTCACAAGTGGGTAGCCAATTTTGTACAGTTTTTTAAGTTTTCTATTTTGAATGTAGACTTGTGATTGAACCACCTGATCTTAAAGGTGTCTTTGGTTGATCCCAAATATGTTTTATTTTGACCATTTAAGTCATGTACTTTTGCTTTGCAAATGACTTCTTTTGTATTGCAATGGGCAATGAAGTGGGCATTTATTTTTGTCCTTGCAGTTGCATTCTTTATTAGTGATCTTGTTTTGTACAATGATATCTAAATTTCTGGCATTTTGCTTTTTTATGAAACTATCTAAATTACTAGTACAACTATAACTTATCTTGATTGTGTTTCTATTGAAAATTTTGTTTAGTTTTGATCCTTTTGGAAAGTGTCTATCTATCAGTTTAAAAAATATTTGTCCTATTTTAGTCTTTACCTCTAAATTAAATGGTGGGTTGAAGTAGATAATGTTTCGTTTTCTATTACCGGTTTTTGTTTGCCTGTTTGATTGAGAATTATATTGTAAAATGTTTTTATGGCCAGATTTTCTTAGTGCATCTTCAAAGTTCTTTTTCTTTTCATCAAATATTATTTTGTTTGACAAATTTTTAGATAGCCTGTGTTCTATTCCTTTGTGAATGTACCTAATTATACTTTTGGGATGGTTGGATTTTGTATTTATGTACTTAATTTAGTGTTTGTTTATATGGAGAGACATTGCCAGTTTGTAAATTCAATTCCACATCTAAATATTGAACTACTTTTCTATTTGTTTTTACTATTATCTCAAAATCTAGTTTTTTGAATAGTTTGAAAAGTTCTTTCCTTATTTTATCATTTTCTCTTTTACTGTCTGGTGCTATCATTAATCCGTCATCTGTTTAATCCGTGGTTGTGTATATGGATTATTTTGTTGATTTTATTTAAAATGTATATGCCCATCAATTCAACTTCCAATTAGAATCCACAGTTCTAAAGCCAAGTCTATGGCTGAAATATGTTGATGACACCTTCATACTCTGGCCACACCAGGAGGAGGTCTAGAGGCTACTGGACCATGTGATCTCAATAACACCATCCATACAGTTAACTATAAAAAAGAGTGTGACAACAAACTGGCATTCCTGTATGTGTTAATGACGTGAACAGAGGTGGGATTCAAGACATCCATATACCGTAAGCCAACATTCACAGGACAATACACTATGTGAAGGAGTTATCGGAGAAAATACAAAGGATCTGTGGTCTATATAACATCAGGAGGATCTTCAGAAGTGGTTCTACACTTCGTAGGTACCATTCCGGAGTAAGACCCCCACAGAAGAAGACATGACTAAGGACTGTGTGTACGCCATTCCATGTAGTTGTGGAAAGAAATATAGACAGGTTGCCCCATTAAGGTAAGGCTACAAGAACATCGTAAGGCCATAACACAAGAGGAGATAGAAAAATCAGGCATAGCTGACCACATATGGAGGGAGAAAGGTGATCACCACCTCCTATGGAATGAAGTTGAAATAATAGAGAACACCACTGGAAACTGCATAAACTTAAGGAATCAGCACATATGCTAGGCTTCAAAAATCTCCTAAGCCAACCAAGCATAGAGATGAAGGGTCAGTGGATACATAGAGATGAAGGCCTAGTGGATACAGACGTTGCTGAGTTCCTGACTTGACTCTTAGAGTTGTGAGTTCAATATCAGGCTACAGCAGTGGTGAACAAGTAACTTGCAGGGTTAGCGGGAGATAACTCATGATTTCCAATTGAGGCTTAATGCAAGGAATGAGAATGATGTACCCCAGTGATTGTAATAAAGGGTTTGGGTCAAAATTCCCAGCACCTGAAGAAGGCAGGAGCGTACAACGGCCAAAACTTTGTACAAATGGTAACAAAGATGAGGACAATAGTCCGAAAAATGTAAATACTGTAAATACTACCTTGTCTCAGAAATATAGACAAATACATTTGTTTTTATATTAAATTTTAAATTCAATTCAGAAAACCAACAAATTGTTATCATAATAAATAATAATGTGTATTTCAATAAATAACAAATCAAGGTGAATGAAGATTAAATTAGTTGAAAGCTATGGTTGACGAAATTAAAAATGTTCATTTCAAAAGATCACAAATGTGAGACAAGGTAAAAATATGTAATAAACAAAATTAAGAATTGTTTCACTTAGACTATATATTGAAATGTTTTGCTGAAATGTGAAATGGATATTTATAAGAGATTTTGTTTGAATGTTCAAGAATGTAATTTGCAACATCCACTTTTGCACAAGAAAGCTATGAATCAATCTCTTTGTCTTTTAACCATGGATACCAAGACAGAATAGCCTCACTAGCCTTGTTTGGTAGCCAGTCTAAGAATTCTGAATTCAAAATCTCCACCCTGTAGAAATTTACTTGATAGAGATCATATTAGCAACATATAGTGCGGTGAGCCTGTGGTTCTATTCTTCTAGGGAAATTGACACTGAGCAGGAGGATTGGATTAAATAGTAGCACTTTGGTCTAAAATAGATAAAATGTTACTTATATAAATAATACAATGTATTTTTTTTATAAACACAAGGTCAGTTATGATTACAAATGATTAGATTTCTATACTTGTATATTTTTGCCTCTAATGTATTGTTTGTATATCCGAAACATAAAAAAATAAAGAAAAAAGTTGTTAATTTACCTGCAGACCAATAATTGAAAGAATGAGGAAACGAACTCCTTTGCCATTGTCATACATCAAACTACTATGACAGTTTTCAAGTGGACTGGAAATCAAGTTGCAAACCTGGAAAACAAAATAGATTAAAAATAGATTTACCTCCCTTCGGAAGAAAGTTATCTCCCTTGAAATTGCATGCACATATTCTATTTAACCTACTGTGGTTAATAGTCAGTCAGTCAGTCAGTTAAGTGCCATACGTGATACACGCTTGGGCGATCATGTCTCGAAAGAAACATGACTGACCGGGCAGAAGATTATCCCACAGTAGGTTGCCATTGCTTTCTGCGGTAGACTGGTTGCCGACCAAGGCTATTGAACCCAATCTGTCCTGCTATTTAACCCATAACTGGAAGGAAGAGACGGATTAATACCTTTCCCAAGGGTATTTGCACGTAAGTGAATACAATGGATTCAACTGGAATTCGAACTCGGCTCCCTGGCTTCTCGTTCTGAGCTGATATCCACTGTACCACAATGCACATCCTATAGTAGTCAGTTGAAATATACCCTTTACTCTTCACAAAGAGAATGACAGAACAAATCTTTCTCTCTCTCTCTTTTTTCTCTCTACACATATTTTTTCTTTCCTTTTCTATAACTTGGACGTAGCTTACTTGGTCAGCTGATGTCATGCAGAAGCCAACCAATCACTAATGCTTCCACTGAAGTCAAAGTAGAAACATTGTCATTATCTAAACTTATTTATAAATGGAACTTTGTCTGTGTGTGTGTGTGTGTGTGTCCATTACCTATAGACTCTGAAATGGCTGAACAGATTTTCTTGAAAATTTACACAGTTGTACTATAAGCATCTGCGAGTGTTTTTAGCTAGGTTTTGTGTCGTGGTACCCCCAGTAAATATTGAAAATCGATAATCGAAAAAATCAGGTTATAGGAGTGGTCCAATTTTAATCAAATTTGATACACTCATAGACAAAGACATAAGAAACGATATTCAGAAGTTTCAAGGTTGCAGTTCTTACAGTAGTGCAGAAAATTGATAATATATATATATATAAAAGGCAAGATGTTTTTGTGTGTGTCTGTTTATCTGCCTGTATGTCTGTATTTTTTTTGCCCTTTTATTTTAGTTTTTGTTTCAGGTTTGGCTCTAAGTAGGTATAATTGTAGTTCTTAGTCTCAGCCATGATACAATTTACTCAGAGGACTTATTTAGCCTTCAAAATTCAGTTTACGATGAAAAAATCTTATTTGATATCGATACCAGGAAATCAAAATTTGACTTACATTCATTCATTTTTCTTTCAGTCTACGGTTTCACTTTAACTGGAAACAACTATTGCTTTTTAGTCTTTCGTGCCAACGTCCAAAAAATCTGAGCTCCAGGACAATGGATTAGTTTTAAAGCTTTCATTACACCTGAGCAAACGCTGGGCTATACTGCTAGTAACAGTATAAAACAAAAATTTGTGTATAATCCTCTTTTTGCTCGTTTTCATTTCTTTTCACTCTCAGCTGCACACGTGTGTGCTTGGGAGCTACACTTTAAGTCATTGAAAAGTCAATGAACACCGTACCCAAAAGTGTATGGTGTTATTTAAAATAATATCGACACAAGAAGAGATACAGAAAATGAAGGACTAATTCAAAAGGACAATCTACACATGTAAATACCAGAACAATTTATATGAAACCTTTTATAACCTCCACACCAAAATACATGTAAAGTGATGGACCTTCATTAAACGTATTAATCACAAAAATAATAAAAATAATGGTATCGTTCATACAAACCTGGCCTTTGTTCATCATTAACACAACCATATCAAAACCACACTGGTAACCCTACTGTACGACTATACTACAGTATAAAATGGTATAGTCTTAGCATTAGTCCAGGGTCTGAGTGTACTACCCCTGAAATTGTCAAGCCTGATTGGGGATTCTGAGAAGTAATTTGTGATCCTTGCTATCTTATCAACATCTGTTTTTTTTCTGCCTACATTAAATTAAGCTCGACAGATGATTAAAGAATGAAATATTTTCATGGGTTTTCATGTCATTCTGGGTTCTTTCTTCTTTGTCTAAATCCATGAATTTGTTTTGCTCATGCTAAGTCTCAAAAAAAACAATAATACTTTGAGAAAAGAAAAAATGACCCAGTCAATGGTAGTAATTTGTGAATATGTATAAAAATTTTATTTCTCTCAAATCCAAGTAACTGTGCTAGACACAAACCTAGTAGAAATAGCAAGATATATTAATAAGTGCAGAACTGTAAAACATAAAACAATCAATGTGTAAAATCTCAAAAGGAAAACATATTTATTTAGTGTTTACAATTACAAAAAATGATACAAACAAAATTTGCACAAAAATTTTATTTTGTGTGCCTATTAAAGCAGGATGAAAATTTATGATAAAGGACCACGAGTGAAAAATTGGAAAAAAATTACAACTCAGTAGAAGACAAGGATTTTTTTAAAATGACTAAAAGAGAAAACAGTAAGGCAGTATAAAACAAAGGTGAGAAAACATGAAAAGGCCTATTTGCAAATTACTCTGTAGGCATCTCTGGGATACAGTATTTTTTTTTTAAAGTCCCTTGAGAAAATTTATCAGATATCCTTTTGGATAAAGCTACTCAAACTCAGGATAATTTTCACTGGAACTTCAAATTTCTCTCTTTTATTTGTGGCTAGCTGGTAACAGAGTCTTCTTAATGTTCTCTTGATATCAATGCTTTCTTAGATTTTGACCTAACTTCTTCCCTTGTGTCAAAAGGTTTTCTCGTATCTACTAAACTGAGCTTGATTTATCAGAAAATTTAGGCTTACATCTGCTTCACTATTCAGGATGTTATTAAAGTTTGAGACCATATCTCTCATTGAATAATATATACAAAAAACCATTTTCAATAAATTGGAAATGGAACCTTTTTAAATTTTGGCAGGTTTTAACTGCTGAGCCAAAAAAAACATTTGTAACACATTCCATACATACCACTGGGCTTACATAAAAATACACTTCTCTCAAAAGAATGTGCATGAAAAAAATAACCTCGTCAATTAAAAATATAAAGCCAACATTTTTAAAATAATAAAAATAAAAATTTTATACATGTTCTATCCAGCAATGTTGTTGAGCACCTTGTAATGGGTGCATGGCTGAGTGGTTAGAACTTTTGCTTTCTGAACATGAAATCCAATTTAAAATCTCAACAGGGTCGATTTAGCAGGAAGGTGACTTCTTGATGTTTAGGGGTCTTTAGGAGAAGATCCCAGCATGTGTTACCTTTGGAAAATGCCTGAAAACTATAACACAATTTGAACCAAACGTTGTGAATGAAATTGGGTAGATGAGATTCTTTCTTCCTTCAGATGGTATCTTGTAAATACAATCACTCTTTTTCTAAAATCAACTTTTTCTAAAATTCAACATTTTCCAAAATATACTATTTCAAAAAATAAATAGAGTATAAATCAAACTCACCTCTGCCAGACACCAAGCTGGAAGTTTTGGACAACTTAGAGAGTTCACACAATACTGCTACTTAAATGCACATTGTTCACCAAGAGCACATGACCAAGACATTGTACCGGCCCAGAAGACAAAAACTTAGAAATCCCAGTGTCATTTGATTATCACATCATAACTGCATCTACTGCTAGAAAGGTTAGGTCACTGTTTTGGGCCAGAAAGTTTTTCTTGTCAGAATCCATTTTGCATATTTATAAATCTACCGTCAATCCGTGCATTGAATACTGTTGCCAGATCTGGTCGGGTGCTCTTGCTATTCATCTTGAGATTCTCAACAAAATCCAAAGGAAGATCTGCAATATAACTGATCCTGACTTGGCAGCCCATGTTCAGTCATTTTCTCACTTATGTAATGTAGTTTCCCTCTGTCTTTTCTACAAGTATTTTTATGGCAACTACTCTGATGAGCTTTATTCCCGATACTCTGACCACATATATTTATGTGTGCTACTAGAATGGCATAAAGGTTCCATCCTTTTACCATCAAAATAGTTAAATGTAACTGCCTCTTCTAGTCTAATAGTTTTTTTTCTCACACTTTCCATTTGTGGAACTCACTTGCTTCCCTGATAGCTACAATCTTCAAAAGTTTAAATGCAACTTCAATTACTATCTTCTATCTACTTGATTCCTATCCATCTCTTATCCATTCTTTGACATCCCCTATTTATTTTTTATTCGCTCAATGTAACCTTCTGTGCACCACTGGCATTCCTGCCTTGCTTGGGGTAAAACGATTAGAAAATAACAATTGGGAACAGTTAAAACTGTTATATACAACAAATCATATATCACCAATAATGTATGAGGAGTCAGCAAGATGGCAACTACAGTGGTCTGAAGGAACTTGAAAACCAACATGGAGAATGCAGGATGCCATTATTGGTTGCCATTGACCAGGATTGATTCGAGGGCTACAATCGGTTTGAATAAACCAGTTAAGAATTATAATTCCTCCTTTGAGAAAATCAAATCGTAGCAGAGCTGAAAGACAAGAAATTTCAAATGGTGACATTTAATTCTTCATTTTCTTACCTTCGGTAGTTCCTGTGGCTGAGAAATCATGATGCTTTCACCAGATGAATCAATTCCAGCTCTCCCAGCTCTTCCAACCATTTGTTTGTACTGGCATTTACTAATGAAAGAATTCCCAACACGAGGGGCTCGCAAAATCACCCTAAGATAAAGAAGAAAAAAAAAAGGGAATTATTTTGAGATTTGAATTTCAATCATCATTAGGTCACAGAAGGTACAGTGAGTTATCACTTATATTGAAGTGTATGTGTGTTGAAACTGATTAGTTTGATTTGGCCTTGTTTGGTAGATAGCCCACTATAAGAGGGGTATAAAACAAGAAAATCAAATTGTAAATTGAAAAAACAAATTTATATACATATAAATCAATTAAGGTTTTTACAAATAAAAGTAATGTATTTTGGTTCATACAAGGCTGTTAAAATATTCATAGTAGTCCTTGCAAGAATGAGTTTATGTGTACGTAGGCAGGAATGTATGTGTGTATGTATGTATGAGCATTATTGTTGAGTAGGAATGTCTTTGAAGTATTTGCTCAGTCTTAAAGGGTTCCGCTAGGTTATCAAGGATAAGAAAAGACAGACAGGTGAACATGAGAATAAAGAGGTGAGGAGGAAAGATAGAGATAATAATAATAACGACTGCTTGACGATTGTCAAGGGTACATGTTAATAGGCTCGTCTCCTTTCTCTCTAGCGACAGTTGAATTTGGTCCATCTTTTATTTCATTTGTGGGGCTTAAAAAGGTAATTTTGGGATTCATTCCCACTAGTGATTCTGGCCTTTCCGTCAGATGATGAACAAATTTTGTATCGGCTCGTGAAAAGGGTCCGAAAAAAAATTTGTTTCTGATAATTGAAGATTATTTGAATTTTGTTTTTAGATGTTTCCTAGTTTTCTATTGGCTCAAAATCATTTCGCATCAAAGTGTGAAATTTCACAAGTTTTGTTTTAGATTCGCTTTTTAGTGTGTGCTAAGCAAAGTTTGTAAATTCAAATTGTTTTTTTATTTCTAACAAAATCAATGAGTCAGTGTTTAGCCTTTGAATTTTATATCTAGATCTTGTTTTGTTCACTACAAAGGCACTGGTTGTAGTTGGCAAAACCTAACTTTATAATTAGTCTTCTCAACAAACTGACATTTTATGAATTTTATTTAAACTAGAATATTTTTACAACACACAGATACATGTTAAAATTGTCACAGTATTTAGTATTGTTGAAATTATTGCTAACATTTTTTGTTGATATAATAATGAGTGGCTGCAAAACGAAAGGCATAACAAGGATTTCAAATCATGTGTACTTGTTTAATATACATGGCATATTTACAGTTGTTAGAAAATCAGGAAAAATTGATAGTATATTTGTTTTCTGTTGCTGTTTGTCTGGAAAGTGATTAAGTGCAAAGGTGTTGTTGGTAATGCTGGAAGTTTACTAGTTTCTCGGGTTGGTTCAGTCAAGGTCATAGGTCTAGAGTGGATTTAGGAGTTGGTTGTGTTTGACGCATGTGTTGATAGATCATCAGTGTTGATGGGCTGGTGGTTGTGTGATTTTGAGATGTTGAAGTTGAACTGCCTGGTAAGGTGAGTTGATTGATCAAGATCACGGTGGTGGTTTGATTTGTAGTAGAGTGCATTGGTTGTCAAAGTGGAGACAGCAAGGGTAGGCTGGTAGTGCGTTGAGCAGAATGTTTCAGTTGGATTCAGGATTAATGTTGTATCAATGATACAGAGTAATGGTCGTGATAACAGCAAGGGTAGGCCTGTAGTCGATAGTTAAGGCTGATTGTCAGAATGTCTCTATTTGGTCTGGAGTTGTGTCGTAACTATCGAGGTGTTATAAATCATGGTGGTTAGCTTCAGGGGCCTGGTGTTGTAGAGGCTGGTCTCTATTGGATTTCATGTGGGAAGAGTTTGGTGAGTTTAGTGAAGCCTGGACATGTGTTGAGAGCAGTGGTCATGGTGGTGACAGCAGAACAGTGTGTTAGCAGGTGGCCTTTCATCCTGCAACAGTGATGGTCATTGTGAGAGGCCTGTTTTTAAGCAAATCGGCATCTCTTTTTTCAGTGGGAATGTTTGAGATTGGCCACTGTCTCATTTTCATTGCAGAGACTTGCTTTTTGAACTGGACATGATGCTCAAAATCTATGTGCAAAAAATATTTTTTTAATTTTGTGTTCTGTCTCCTTAGTGTTTACATCCAGACGACATGCAGAGTGAATCAGAAAGATCTAATTACAGCTTAGAATGAGAATTTGGGGAGCTGAGTTCGAATTTCAGTTGAATTCATTGTATTCACTTATGCACAAATACCCTTGGGAAAGGTATTGATCCATCTTTTCCCTCCAGTTATGGGTTAAATAACAGGACAGATTAAGTTCTAGCGTTAACTGGCAACCAGTCTACCGCAGAAAGTAATAGCAATCTACTGCAGGATAATCTTCTGCCCAGTCAGTCATGTTTCTTTTGAGACATGATCGCTCAAGAGTGTGTCACATATGGCACTTAACTGACTGACAACACTGACATTTACAAACTCTCCATTCTGTTCAATTTCACAAACCAATCAATGAAATTTGAATAAGCTGATTTGTTTAGAAAAATACTTGTTTAGAAAAACCCTACTTTAAAGTTAAATAATTTTTTTAATTGAATTTTGTGGTAAACAATATTTTTAAGAAAATTTAATTTTTCCATTTTAACAGCAAAGAATAAATTCTTAAAATTTCTTACTCTTGAGCATGCAATATACAACAGGCCATGCATAAATGTTTCTTTCTAGAGCCATTTTCTAACTTTTTGAAGCATTTGGCTTTGTGATTTGTTTATAGTTCTCACAAATGCAGGGCAAACTGGTAACTAAATTATTGTATATAAAAACTTAAAGAAAAGATATGCAAAAACAAACAAACAATATTACATTTTCATTAGGTAAGTATTTGTTATTTTACTCATAAAATTATTTTTTAAATAGTGGTATTGGTAGTATTTTGTATGTTAAATAATAAAACTAAGTACCCTAACCAAAAAAAAAAAAAAAATATGAATGAAAATTTATTGTACTAAGCTAAGTAAAACCAACTGTACCTTGTATCCTTTACTTGTTTACACTTCTCCTCAAAATTTGGTTTCAATGTTTACTTATTTTACAGTGATAGATGGACTAACTGAAGTGACACAATTTTATATACAGATAGATGTACTTGTAGTATTAGTAGGAGTAATAATTTTTATAATTTCTAGTATGAAACATTGGTTGCTGTGATTTAAATGGTAGAACAGCTGTTATGATCAGGCAGGTTTGTTGAGCAAAAAAAGAACGTGAGTTTGATCTTGAACATGATGATGATGATGATGATGATGCAAGAAATGGACAGCCAAAAACACAAAAAACAGATGTAAATGTGGGCAGAGTGTAAATCTTGGTGCATTCAAACTGGACATTAAGTGTGCAACTGATAGAACAATTGAATACAAATAGGGTTTGGTTGTTTTTTTTATGGCCTCTCAGTCTTTTTGCAGTTGTTTAAAGCTAGAAAATGGTTTTAGATTGTAAGAATATAGGGGAGATAATAATAATTTACTGATACCAGTCCTGCTAATTAACCCAGCTGGAAGAGGAGAGGTGGATTCATACCTTTCTCAAGGGGATTTCCACACGAATATAATGAACTCAACTGGGATTGAAAATCAGCTCTCTTTGATCTCCAATTCCAAGCTGTTATTCATTATGTCACCTGCACATACAATCTGATGGCACTTGGTATTCTCAAGTGGTCACTCATCTAGGTACAGACCAGGATTGATGTTACTTAACTTCAGGGATCTCATGAAAACATGATATAGCTGTTATCTGAATATGAATAAAAAGAGTAGAGATTCTAGTAGATGATTTGGGAATGTGAGAAATGATGCATTCATAGTTTGTAAGTTCTTGGATAAGATATCCATTATAAACATTGATCACCTACTAAATTTGGCCCCTGGAATTTTTGGTTATTTCCAAACTTAAAAAATATCTTGAATGTACTGACATCCCTGACATCCAGCAACTGAATGGAATTCGATTTAACAAATTGCATGAATGTTTCCAGCAGTGGCACCATACGCACAAAGTGCATAGATTCTGAAGTGTGTGTGTGTGTGTAGGGGGCGGTCCTTTGAAGTTGACAGCAGCCAAGAGTGGTAATTTTTCTAAGCACAGCTTAGATAGGACAGAAGGTTGAAAGTATGGGGTACCCAGTAAGGATCAAACTCACTGCTCAATTGTAATGATTCTAGCAAGACAAGCTTGCTAACCATTACACCACATTGAGATCAGCCATGAATGAACAGGTAAGTAAACTTTGATTTTATTGGGCCATTCTAAGAAGGTAATTTTAATATTGCATACTGTACCTTTTGGCAGGAAGATTAACTCCAGCAGCTAGAGTAGATGTGCAGGTAAGCAAGCAGAGAGTCCCTGAAGAGTATGCATCCTCTATTAATTTCCGTTCATCAGCCATGAGTCCACTATGGTGGTAGGCCACACCAAAAGGAATCGTAGTTTGAAGAATTGGACACAAATGTCCATTGTTGTCAGACTTCAACTCTTGAAGAAGTACTTTCTTTTCAGATTTATGGCGCTGCAGCAATTCTCTTCAAAATGAAAAATGAAAAGAAAAGTGTTTTTACAAAAGGAAAATTCTTAGTTGACAAAAACAAAGTAAAAAATAAAACGTACTTGTAAAATATTGTAGACTATTAAAAATATAATTTATTTTAAATTTAATATTTTTATCTTAACTATTATAGATTTTATTACAGACATGTTTCAGCCAAGTACCTTTGGTTGTCATTAAGTATCCATTGTTTGGCTGATGTGGAATATCTGTTGATTACTGCATTATTTTGTCTATGTTGTGGTGCAGTTGATATTAGCTTGGAATGAGAATCTGGAGAGCCAAATTTGAATACCAATTGAATTCTTAGCATTCACTTATGCATAAATACTTTTAGGAAAGGTATTAATCCATCTCATCTCCCTCCAGCTATGGATTAAATAGCAGGACAGATTGGGTTCTATAGCCTTGGTTGACAACCAGTCTACTGCAGAAAGTAATGGCAACCTACTGTCAGAAAATCTTCTGCCGAGTCAGTAATGTCCCTTTTGAGACATCATTGTGCAAGCATGTATCACGTACGGCACTTAACTGACTGAAGCCAGTTACTGTTCTTTTCTGCTAAACCAGTGTTTGTATTAAAAGTATTTGCATTTTTAACTGATATTTTGAAGTTTCTACACATGGAATCTGTGGATAAGCCTAGCTCTTCTGAAAAAATTTGAGTGCTGAAAATCGACAAATAATAGTTTCCAAATTCTAAGATTTATTCCAAGAGACAAGTCACCACTCTTAAAATGTTTGAAACTAATTTGGGTCAGTCATTAGATATTGTTTCATTTCTTACCACTTCCTGAATTCTGCAATATATATTATGATGCATAATTTAAAATAATTTTTAAAAATTACCTAAATTTTGGTATTTGTATCAACTAGCCTGTTACGACACACATCTACACACATATATTAAGATTGGCAACAGGGGATAGTCATGTGGGAGCCTAGAATCAGTTTTGGGATAGCAGGTCAAAAGTTGACTGACCCAGATACCCTTAGTAACAGGGGTCTAGACAGAAACTAGACAGGGTCCAGACATGAGGTCATGAAGCAGCAGGAGCTAAAGTTTGTGCCAAATACAAGTCACGAGAAAGCCAGAGATTTGGAATCAGTTGCGGACTAGACTTTGAATGGACAAGTCACAGTTTCTGAGCACTGATAACTTATGAATGGAAAAGGAGAGATGCATTTATGTTAATGACATAATTCAACCAGTTCATCTTAAGCAACTCCGGATAAGAAATATAAGTGTACATATTTTTATTTGTTAAAATAATAATAATAAGAATTGTTCATCAAGAATGAAAGAAAGGTAGTGACGCAGAGAAGATAACGTTCGGATAAAGAACCAGTGAAGAGAAGAAATTGCAAAGATATTTGTATGCTGAAAATACAACATTTATTTGAAGAAAGAAGTAAAAGATTGCAGATATATTTGTTACAGCCGAGCAGTGTTTGAATCCGAGTTTGTATAAGGAAAAAGAAAGAAAGACGCTGAAAATACAACATTCATTTAAAGAAAGAAGTAAAGAAAGTTGCAGATATATTTATTACGACAGGCAGTGTTTGAATCCGAGTTTGTATAAGGAAAAAGAAAGAAAGACGCTGAAAATACAACATTTATTTGAAGAAAGAAGTAAAAGAAGATTGCAGATATATTTATTGTAGCTGGGCAGTGTTTGAATCCGAGTTTGTATAAGGAAAAACAAAGAAAGACGCTGAAAATACAACATTTATTTGAAGAAAGAAGTAAAAGAAGATTGCAGATATATTTGTTACAGCCGAGCAGTGTTTGAATCCGAGTTTGTATAAGGAAAAAGAAAGAAAGACGCTGAAAATACAACATTTATTTGAAGAAAGAAGTAAAAGAAGATTGCAGATATATTTGTTACAGCCGAGCAGTGTTTGAATCCAAGTTTGTATAAGGAAAAAGAAAGAAAGACGCTGAAAATACAACATTCATTAAAAGAAAGAAGTAAAGAAAGTTGCAGATATATTTATTATGACAGGCAGTGTTTGAATCCGAGTTTGTGTAAAGAAGAAGAAAGAAAGAGAAGAGAAACGAAAGAGAGAAAAGAAAAGACAGTAAAACAATAAGAGAAGAAACTGAACATAAAGATTAGTTATTATATTCTTGGACCCGTGTTAGAAAATACATACACATTCACGAATATTATGTTATCGCAAACACCTAGCCACATGTTTAAATAATAATAATAATATTATATAGATCCTCCCCCATTGTGATTATGTGTTAATCTTCTGCATTCACGTTCATTTATATTCATTCATATTCGTTGTAATTTGTTATTCGACTAATTTGGTATCCGAACATAAGTTTTAAGATTCAGGTCACTGGACATTCTTACTCATACTTATATTTTTTTTTTATTTTAATATTTTGGTCACATTAAAATTTTTATACCAAAAATAATTTCGCCTTGTTGTTCATCCTTGAATTGTTGGTCAGTGCATGTTTTGATAAAAAAGTGGACCTGGGAAGATTACAGTTTGATTATATCAATTGAACAGTTATCTTATTTTTATCTTTGTTTATTATTGTCTGGGTGTCATGATCTAGGATAGATAACTCGTATCTGTTCATAGATGTGAAAAATGTAGATATCCCTGAATCGGCGCATAATTATATTAATGATTAACGTGGAGGAAGGCATATGACATAGCCTAACTTCTGCAAGAAAAGATACAGTTAACTGACTGATTTTCATGACATATCAACCTTTTGCGGGTTATTTCAATCAAGAAAATATTTTTAGTAAGAATTTTTCAGAGATAATTATTTACTGATACAAGTTCTAATAATTAATTGATAGCTGAGGAAAAAAGAAAGATACAACTGATCTGTGTCCGCACCAGTTGCTATGTAAGCTGCAAAGACACACAATCCAGCACGAGATAGAACAACCTTCCCACAAATATTACATACAAGCACAAACTGAATATCTTCTGGGAGCAAATCTATATCAATTTTCTTAAGAGTTCTTTTCAAGTTCAAAACAATTGCAATCAAAAAACTAGATTTCTCCAACCAGCCATATTCTCTGTCTCTTTTTCCCATTCTTTGACTCTAATTTCAAGAGTTTCCAGGTTGTCTTTCACAACATCCTTGCCCAAGAAAATGTTTCTTGAGTTTCTATCTTGGGTGGTTATCAAGAGCAAGCGCTCCATAAAACAGATGCTTAGGTGATCTTTCATTTCCCGTCATTCTAAGATGCCTCACTCAGCACAGTTAACTGCAAATGAACAGTTTCTTTATACTAGATGATTTGAGCCATTGCTGGACAACAGTGTCTCATATAAAGGATTGCTACTTGATGTTTAAGATAAACCTAAGGAATTTTTGATTAAATCTTTCCAAGGTTTTGTCATGATGGTATCCATGTCTCCAAAGACAACAAGAGAGCAATCAGGATATATGATTGGTAAACACTGATCTTAGTGCTGGGAGGAGATTTTTATTGCATTTGTGTAAGTGATTTCTTGTCTGGATATAGTGGATATAAATACTCTCCAAATGATCTGTAGATCTGAGGCATGTAACTAATCTATTACTCATTATCATGATGTCTAAGTGATCTCTTGTCTGGATATACAGTGGATGTAAATACTCTCCAAATGATCTGTAGATCTGAGTGCATGTAACTAATCTATTACTCATTATCAAGGATGTCTAAGTGATCTCTTGTCTGGATATAGTGGATGTAAATACTTCAAATGATCTGTAGATCTGAGTGCATGTAACTAATCTATTACTCATTATCAAGGATGTCTAAGAGATCTCTTGTCTGATGTGGATGTAAATACTTCAAATGATCTGTAGATCTGAGTATGTAACTAATCTATTACTCATTATCAAGATGTTCAAGGATTCCTTGTCTGGATATAGTGGATGTAAATACTCTCCAAATGACTCAGCTGAGTGCATGTAACTAATCTATTACTCATCATCAAGGATGTCTAAGTGATCTCTTTGTCTGGATATAGTGGATAACATGCCTCTCCAAATGATCTGTAGATCTGAGTGCATGTAACTAATCTATTACTCATTATCAAGGGATGTCTAAGTGATCTCTTGTCTGGATATAGTGGATGTAAATACTCTCCAAATGATCTGTAGATCTGAGTGCATGTAACTAATCTATTACTCATTATCAAGGATGTCTAAGTGATCTCTTGTCTGGATATAGTGGATAAATACTTCAAATGATCTGTAGATCTGAGTGCATGTAACTAATCTATTACTCATCATCAAGGATGTCTAAGTGATCTCTTGTCTGGATATAGTGGATGTAAATACTTCAAATGATCTGTAGATCTGAGTGCATATAATCAATCTATTATCATTATCAAGGATGTCTAAGTGATCTCTTGTCTGGATATAGTGGATGTAAATACTTCAAATGATCTGTAGATCTGAGTGCATGTAACTAATCTATTACTCATTATCAAGATGTCTATGGATTCTGTCTTGGATATAGTGGATGTAAATACTCTCCAAATGATCTGTAGATCTATATGTAACTAATCTATTACTCATTATCAAGGATGTCTAAGTGATCTCTTGTCTGGATATAGTGGATGTAAATACTCTCCAAATGATCTGCAGATCTGAGTGCATGTAACTAATCTATTACTCATTATCAAGGATGTCTAAGTGATCTCTATTGGATATAGTGACATAAATACTCTCCAAATGATCTGATCTGAGTGCATGTAACTAATCTATTACTCATTATCAAGATGTCTATGATCTCTTGTCTGGGATATAGTGGATATAAATACTCTCCAAATGATCTGTAGATCTGAGTGCATGTAACTAATCTATTACTCATTATCAAGGATGTCTATGATCTCTTGTCTGGGACATAGTGGATGTAAATACTCTCCAAATGATCTGTAGATCTGAGTGCATGTAACTAATCTGTTACTCATCATCAAGGATGTCTAAGAGATCTCTTAATCTGATATAGTGGATGTAAATACTCTCCAAATGATCTGTAGATCTGAGTGCATGTACCTAATCTATTACTCATTATCAAGGATGTCTAAGAGATCTCTTGTCTGGATATAGTGGATATAAATACTCTCCAAATGATCTGTAGATCTGAGTGCATGTAACTAATCTATTACTCATTATCAAGGATGTCTAAGTGATCTCTTTGTCTGGATATAGTGGATGTAAATACTCTCCAAATGATCTGTAGATCAGAGTGCATGTAACTAATCTATTACTCATTATCAAGGATGTCTAAGTGATCTCTTTGTCTGGATATAGTGGATGTAAATACTCTCCAAATGATCTGTAGATCTGAGTGCATATAACTAATCTATTACTCATTATCAGATGTCTAAGTGATCTCTTGTCTGGATATAGTGGATATAAATACTCTCCAAATGATCTGTAGATCTGAGTGCATGTAACTAATCTATTACCTATTATCAAGGATGTCTAAGTGATCTCTTGTCTGGATATAGTGGATATAAATACTCTCCAAATGATCTGTAGATCTTGAGTGCATGTAACTAATCTATTACTCATTATCATGATGTCTAAGTGATCTCTTGTCTGGATATAGTGGATGTAAATACTCTCCAAATGATCTGTAGATCTGAGTGCATGTAACTAATCTATTACTCATCATCAAGGATGTCTAAGAGATCTCTTGTCTGGATATAGTGGATGTAAATACTCTCCAAATGATCTGTAGATCTGAGTGCATGTAACTAATCTATTACTCATCATCAAGGATGTCTAAGTGATCTCTTGTCTGGATATAGTGGATGTAAATACTCTCCAAATGATCTGTAGATCTGAGTGCATGTAACTAATCTATTACTCATTATCAAGGATGTCTAAGTGATCTCTTGTCTGGATATAGTGGATGTAAATACTCTCCAAATGATCTGTAGATCTGAGTGCATGTAACTAATCTATTACTCATCATCAAGGATGTCTAAGAGATCTCTTGGTCTGGATATAGTGGATGTAAATACTCTCCAAATGATCTGTAGATCTGAGTGCATGTAACTAATCTATTACTCATCATCAAGGATGTCTAAGAGATCTCTTGGATATAGTGGATGTAAATACTCTCCAAATGATCTGTAGATCTGAGTGCATGTAACTAATCTATTACTCATTATCAAGGATGTCTAAGAGATCTGCCTGGATATAGTGGATGTAAATACTTCAAATGATCTGTAGATCTGAGTGCATGTAACTAATCTATTACTCATTATCAAGGATGTCTAAGTGATCTCTTGTCTGGATATAGTGGATATAAATACTCTCCAAATGATCTGTAGATCTGAGTGCATGTAACTAATCTATTACTCATTATCAAGGATGTCTAAGTGATCTCTTGTCTGGATATAGTGGGATATAAATACTCTCCAATGATCTGTAGATCTGAGTGCATGTAACTAATCTATTACTCATTATCAAGGATGTCTAAGTGATCTCTTTTTGTCTGGATATAGTGGATGTAAATACTTCCAAATGATCTGTAATCTGAGTGCATGTAACTTAATCTATTACTCATTATCAAGGATGTCTATGATCTCTTGTCTGGATATAGTGGATATAAATACTCTCCAAATGATCTGTAGATCTGAGTGCATGTAACTAATCTATTACTCATCATCAAGGATGTCTAAGTGATCTCTTGTCTGGATATAGTGGATATAAATACTCTCCAAATGATCTGTAGATCTGAGTGCATGTAACTAATCTATTACTCATTATCAAGGATGTCTAAGTGATCTCTTGTCTGGATATAGTGGATGTAAATACTTTCCAAATGATCTGTAGATCTGAGTGCATGTAACTAATCTATTACTCATCATCAAGGATGTCTAAGTGATTTCTTGTCTGGATATCAGTCAGTTAAGTGCCATACGTGATACACGCTTGGGCAATCATACCTCGAAAGAAACATGACTGACTGGGCAGAAGATTATCCCGCAGTAGGTTGCCATTGTTTTCTGCGGTAGACTGGTTGCTGACCAAGGCTATAGAACCCAATCTATCCTGTTATTTAACCCATAACTGGAAGGAATAGATGAATTAATACCGTTCCCAAGGGTATTTGCGCGTAAGTGAATGCAATGAATTCAGCTGGAATTTGAACTCGGCTCCCTGATTTCTCGTTCCGAGCCGATATCCAATGCTCCACAATGCACATCCTGTCTGGATACAGTGTATGTAAATACTCTCCAAATGATCTGTAGATCTGAGTGCGTCTGACTAATTTATTGCTCATTATCAAGGATGTGTTTTTGTTTAATAGAATATGTAGATTTTTTTATATTAGGACCTTGAATAAAATCTCACTGATTTTTCATGAAAAGTAATGCTTTATTTACAAAAATTAGTTAGAAATGTGTCACTAAAAATATTATCTATCGCTAACCACTACTTTTTCCAATCTACCTGGCAGCATTTCTATGTCAGAAAACATATTTTGAGGCTAACCAAAAATCAACCCATTTTTTTGCATCTTCATAAGAATGAAAGTGCTGCACAACCAGGCCATGTGCCACTGATCAGAACAAGTGATAATCAGACAGGGCAATGTCTGGTGAATATGGTGGAAAGTAGGACTTCTCATTTAAGCATTTCCAAGTAGATTTTCACAAATTTTGCAACATGTGGCCTAGCCTTGTCATGTTGCAAAATCACTTTGTCATGTCTTTAGTTGTATGGTGATTTTCTTCAATGCGTGGCTCAAATGCATCAACTGTAGTCGATAGCAATCTCCCATGACGTTTTCAGTCAATGTACATCCTTGTACCATGCCAATAATACCTGACTCTTCGTGTTATCTTTTACCTTTTACAAGAGCCAGATCAGAGCTAAAATGATGCACTGTTGTCATATTTGAGCAGGAGCTACCCAGTCCTCGCTTTCTAGTTTTGATAGCCCAAAAGCATCTCTGTGGTTTTGTGGGTAACAAGTTATAAGGCAAGCCTCTTACTGCTCTATTGCCACTTCCATGGAAAGTGCTTGGACGAAGTGGATTTCTTGGTTCTGCCAGTTCTAACTTTCATGCTTAAGACCCCACCATACCACTCACATTGTAGCAAACCACTCTCATTCTCTTAGTATTTTATCAACCAGAATCAAGTTCCATTTGTGTAGCTTCTTCCCATGAACCGTTGCTCCATTGAATTGAGTCCCGAGAGAATGCTTTCCCTGATTGTTACAATCTTAACCTGTTTGTGTCTAGTATTAACCATTATCTTCCCTACCTAACTGCTTAAACTGTGCCTCTTACTCAGTGACCCTCTACTTCAAGTGACACCCCAGGCCTTATAGAGTGTGAATGTTACTGTTAAAAAAATACATTCCTACGACTTATAATTTAGACTCAATAAGACTATTTTTCTATCACCTTTAAGTTGAGACCATAACTGTTTTTAGCTTAGATGAAGCTATTTTATGACTATATTTTTGGTTGTATTCTCTTTGTCAGTAAATTATCTCTTGCGTTTGATGACTATTAAGTCTATGAACTGTTTATTTCTACACGTAACCGCAGGAAACTGGGAACACAAAAAAATCATCATCCTGGATATCTATTATACGAATAATATATTCTTTATAATATAGTCTTTAAATATGAAGGTGAAATAAGCTTTAGAGTAAAGGTCTGTGAAAAGAAATGAAAATATTTTTGATACATTCTAATAACATACCTTCTGTATTTTGACATCAGTTTGCATAGCATACTTGAAACATTTTCACAGTTCTTCTTTGTTGGGCAAAATAAAAGACAGGAATTGGTAGGTATCACCTCCAAGACCAATCCAAAGAGATGATCAGGATCAGTTTTATTCATTTCAGGCTTGTACTTGCAAAAAAAAAAACAAAAAAAAACTAAATGTTATCATTTCATATCAGAATTGAATAATAGTCCAGATATAAATTATAACTCCTGATCCAAGACATTCAGACAAGAATTAAAGAATTTGATCCAGGAATAGGCATCTAACCAAACACAGTTTAAAATGCCAAAGGTATTTAAAATGCAAAATATATATTTAATTTTGCAGAAACATATATTTTTTTAAATTTTTTTTAATCATATCACCCCAAGCAAGGCGAAATTGCCACTGATGCGCAGGGGGCTACATGAGAAGGAAAAGATTGGAAAAGAGAAAAACTGGAAACCACATCCTAACCAGGAAACAAGGGATGAGCCTCTTCACCTGTTCAATAGACGTGGGTGGAGTGTGAACCGGGCGATAGTTTAGTCTATCTACTCCAATTGAAAAAAATAAAAAATAAGAAAAAAAGAGTGAAAAGATTGGAAAAGAGAAAAACCGGAAACCATATACTAACCAGGAAACAAGGGATGAGCCTCTTCACCTGTTCAATAGATGTGGGTGGAGTGTGAACCGGGCGATAGTTTTTTTAAAATACAAAGTATATATCTAAAATACGTATTGAATAGTGTTAAGTTGTAAGAGTGTTTAGTGCCAAAATTGCTGTTATTTTTAGTGGTTTACTAATGGAAAGGCATTTTAGCCAAGCAGATTTTTTTTGTTATAAAGTACTTGATATCAAGGTAAGAAATTTTTTATGATCATTTCATCCCAAGCAAAGCAGTACTGCCACTAGTGCTCAGGGGCTTACAGTGAGAAGAGAAGGAAGAGGAAAAAAAGATACAGGAGATGTCAAAGAAAGGAAAAGCGAAAGATGAGAGTGAAGGAGATAGAAGTTGGCAATTGATATTGCACTTAAACTTTTGAAAATTGTAGCTATCAGGGAAGCAAGTATACAGAAAAGAGTTTCACAGGCAGGAAGTGTGAGAAAAGAAAGTGCTAGAGTAGAAATGGCAGTTACCTTTGACTATTTTGACAGTAAAAGCATGAGACCTAGTTGCCAGTTTAGTAGCACAAGTAAACTCATGAGAGCAAGGCACCAGGGAAGTAAGCTCATTAGAGCAAAAGCCATGAAAATATTTGTAGAAAGGACAGAGGGAAGCCACATAGTGAGAAAGTGACTGAAGTCAAGCTACCAAATCAGGACCAATTACATTTCAGATCCTTCTTTGGATTTTGTCGAGGACCCTGAGATGAATAGCAGGAGCATCCAACTAAATAAGACAATAGTATTCAATGCATGGACAAATGGTAGATTTATAAATATGCAAGATGGATTCTAACAAGGGAAACTTCCTGGCTCATCACAGTGACCCGACATTCTCATTCTTTCTATTGATTGAATGTATTCATTCCACTTGAGATCGCCTGAGAGAGTGAGGCCAAGGAGATACAGTGTACTACTTTCAGAGAGACTAGCATGATCCATACTGATGGAAGGTAAGAAAGCTTTTCCTGGTTGTTAAAGGAGAGCAACTTTGTTTTGGAAACG
This sequence comes from Ascarosepion bandense, assembly GCA_037127315.1. NCBI lineage: Eukaryota > Metazoa > Mollusca > Cephalopoda > Sepiida > Sepiidae > Ascarosepion > Ascarosepion bandense. Next base: position 140,124 of record JBBBDQ010032673.1, read on the forward strand.
TTAAAATTTACAAGCTATTTCTTACCCCATTTCAACACAGATTAGAGGTCCTTTCCAAGAGCAGAAGCGAGGTATACTTTGTCAGCCCTGGCAGATTTCTTAAGATGGGAGTCGATGATGGTGTCATCTACATAGATGCCTACATGAGAATTGATTAGCATGAATAGAATTAATTTGGTGAAACTTGTCACTTAGCTGAGCAGTGTTATTTCAGTCATGCAAATTTCTGAAGTTTAGTGACAGCCTTGTGGTGATGATGTCATTCTTCAGAATTTTTTCTAATTTGAATATATATCTAAAATTTAAAATAAATAACTGATTTTGTATAAATATATTTAAATATATATTTAAAATGTATACTTAATTTTGTGTAAATATGTATATAAAACAGCTACTTAATTTTGTATAAGTACATATTCAAAAGATATATTTAGAAGTGTTGAGTTGTGATATTTAGTGCCAAGGTTGTTGTTTTTGCAGTAGTTTTAGTGATAAAATGTATTTTGGAAAGCAGATTTTTTATTGTAAAGTATTTGATACAGGGTGGAGATAGAGAGTATTAATAAGCAGAAAGAGTTTGTCATCTAACTGAGTAAGGTTCATGCTGACTTCAAAGTTTCATGAGGACATCATTATGATGTTCTCACTTGTCAGGGCTGGTTTACCATTCGTTCCTGTTTCTTTCTTGTTTACATAGAACATGCATGTGACAAACACTTTGTGCTTAAAATATTAAGTGTTTATATATATATATATATATATATATATATATATACTAGCATAGTGTAGCCTGGTGTTGCTCGGGTATAATGAAAGCTTTAAAACTAATCCATGGTCCTGGAGCTCAGACTCAGCCTGAAGAATATTTGTGTGAAGAATTGGTGAGAATTGGATAAAAATTGTGGATTTGAATAAAAGACATACAGACAGATAAACTGACACACATGCAAACATCTTGCCGTTTATATATATATATAGATATTATTGATTTTCTGCACTATTGTAAGAACTGCAACCTTGAAACTTCTGAATATTGTTTCTTATGTCTTTGTCTAGGAGTGTATCAAATTTGATTAAAATCGGACCACTCCTTCTATAACCTGATTTTTTCGATTTTCGATATTTATCAGGGGTACCTCGACACAAACCCTAGCTAAGAACACTTGCAGACGCTTATAGTACAACTGTGTAAATTTTCAAGAAAATTGGTTCAGCCGTTTTGGAGTCTATAGGTAACGGATATACACACAGACACACAAAGTTCCATTTATAAATAAGTTTAGATTTAACCCCAAGCAAGGTAGAACTGCCACTGGTGTTCAAAGGGTTACAGTGAGAGAAAAAGCAAGGGATTTTGAAGAAAAGATAAGAGAAAGCTTTGAATCAAGGAGATAGAAGATGGCAATTGACATTGCATTTGAAGTTTTAGAGATTGTAGGTATCAGTGAAGCAAGCAAATGGAAGTGAATTCTACAAATGGAAAGTGCAAAAAAAAAGAAATTGTTAAAAGAAGTGGTTACATTTAACTATTTCAACAGTAAAAGGGTGGGACCTAGATGCCAATCTAGTTGCACATGTAAATACATGTGGTTGGTTAACCAGAGAAAAAAGCTTGTCAGAGCATTTGCCATGAAAACACTTGTAGAAAAGACAGAAGGAAGCCACATTACATCAGCGAGAAAGTGACTGGAGGCTGGATGCCAATTCAAGATTGATTATATAGCAAATCCTTTGGGTTTTGTTGAGAACCTTAAGATGAATAGCAGGAGCACATGACCTTTTATATGACAAGAGTATTCAATGCATGAGTAAATAGTAAATTTATAAATGTGCAAAATTGTTTAGCATCATCCATTCTGATGGCAGATTAAAGAAAAGCAGTTTTGTTTTGTACTGTTAAACATTTTTGATCTCAAGTGGTAGTTGTTTTTCTGATATATCATTGATATAATAATGCCCATAAGTGGAGAAATAAAATTGGAGAAAATGCTTTCATAGCTTCACTGTTATAATCTGAATTCTTATATAAAGTAACTTTATTACATTATTTATATTGTTCAGACTGTTGTCCTCATCTTTATTGTCATGTTCACAATGTTCCAGCTGTTGTACGCTCTGGTTTTCTTCAGGTGACATATGTTGGAATTTTGAACTGAATGCTTTATTTTGTCCACTAGATTGTTCTAATTATCTCAGTTCTAATTATTTCCCTTTGGTAACTCAACTCTCCAAGTTTTTGTTCACCTCTGCTGTAGCTAGGTATTGAACTCACAACTCTTTGGGTCAAGTTAATGAATTCAACCAACGCTTTTATACACTGGGTCTTGAGCATATGAATGTATGAATTTTTGGGACTTATAAACATAAATTTTTTTTTTACCAAAGCTTATATTACAATTTTGTTGTTTGTAATCGTTTTTCTCTAGCACACCGTATTACCGGTTCCCATATTGTATTCATTTCTATGCTTAGCTGAGCATAATTATTTACATTAGTTACATTGTTTGTCTGTTGTTGTCATATTTGTGGCCATATTCACAAAACACCTGCCTTCTTCAGGTAATTCTGAAATGAACCCTTTCTTTTGATCACTGGAGTAGATTGTTCTAGTTCCATGAGTGATGCCTTTACCAGATGTCTCAGTATTTGTTAACCATTTTATTAAACTCTCAAGGTTTTTTGTTCACCACTGCTGTAGCTAGGTATTGAACTCACAACTTTTTGGGTCAAGTCACTGGATTACAACCAGCACTTTTATTCAATGTTAGGGACATTAGTGAATAAATTTTAGGGATTTATAAACCTAATGCTTCAATAACCATTTTTTAACAGAGCTCATATTACAGTTTGTTGTTTTTTTCTCACTCTCTGTATAACTGGTTTCCATATTGTACTTTGAGCATACAATGACTAAAATGTCATGAATCTGACAATAAAGACGAGGACAATAGTCCAAAAAATATAGATAGTGTAACTAGTTATAATACTGCATCCCAGGAACAGACAAATATTAAGTATTTTTAGTACATTATTCACGGTTGATAAATTTTTTTAACTGTTCATAGCACGCATCATGACTGGACAATAAATAGCTACCAAGTATGATACATTTGACTCTACTTCTGAAATGAGTTAGTGTTTACATTATTTGCATTGTTTGAACTGTTGCCCTCATCTTTATAGCTAAATTCATGACGTTTCAACTATTTTATGCTCTGGCCTTCTTCAGGTGATTAGAATTATGTACCAAACCCTTTATTTCGATCACTGGCATATATTTTTCTCGATCCATGTGACATGCCACTTCTGGATGACTTAGTTATTTCCCTTTAACTCTTGAAGTTATTTGTTCACCATTGCTGCAGTCAGGTACAGAATTTACAACTCTTTGGGTCAAGTCACTGGATATAACCAATGCTTTTATCCACTGGGCCATCTGTCCTTGAGGAGTTGTGAAGTTCAATACCTGGCTACAGCAGAGGTGAACAAATAACTTAGAGAGTTGAGTTAAAGGGAGATAACTACATGACATTTAGAAGTGGCATGGCACATGGAATGAGAATGATATACCCTAGTGATCGAAGTAAAGGGTTCAGTTCAAAATTTCAAGCTCCTGAAGGAAGCTGTAGTGTACAATAGTAAAAATAATGACAATAAAGGTGAGAAAAACAGTCCGAACAATGTAAATAATGTAACTATGATACATATATTACTTATATTCTAACAACAATAAGTAAATCAAATTAAAAGATTTGAAGTGATGTAAGCAAAAATTAATAATACTGATCAAATTTGCTGCTGCTGATAATCTGCAACTAAAAATTAAAAAATAATTTAAAGAAAAAATAATTCGGGAAGAAAATTACCTGGAAATTTATGGTTCTGTCATGTTGCAATGGATTTTCAGTTGAGTTTTGATCTATATGATAGATATTCTCACTTATTTTGACATATTCTGTCAAAGAAACCTACAGAGAAAAAAATGAAAACATCTCATCAAGCCATATATACACCCTATGCAAATATTATAATACTGCAAATCTGACCAAGTTTTCACAGAATTAGGGATTTCCTGCTTAGGACTTTATAGTGTACATGTAAGTGAACTGCAGCTATACTTTTAAAGTATCTTATTACATGATTAATAATCAACTTTTTTCTTTTTTTTTTTAATCAAGGTGACAATGCCACTAGAATGCAGGGATTACAGAGAGTGAAAGAGAATAAGAAGACTGCAAATGGAGAGGATTAAGGAATGGACAAAAAAAAAAAACAGGGATCAAGAAGATTGCAACGTTGCATTTAAATTTTTGAAGATTGTAGCTATCATGGAAGCAAACAATCAGAAGGAAATTCCATAGATGGGAAGTGTGAGAAAAAAAAAACTGTTAGAGTAGAAATGATGGTTGCATTTAGCTAGTTCAACAGTAAAGCAGTGAGACCTAGTTTCCAATCTAGTAGGACGTTTAAATTCATGTAATTGGAGCACCAAGGAAAATAAAAAGGTTTTCTTCGAAAAATTTGTAGAACAGATAGAGGGAAACCATTTAATGTTGGTTAGAAAGTGACTGGAGATGACATGCTTCGTCAGAACTGATTGTATTGCAGACCCCTCTCTAGATGCACAATCGAAGCACCAGACCAGATATGGTAATAGTATTCAATACACAGTTAAATGGTGGATTTATAAAATAGATTCTGATGAGAAAAATCTTTTGCTATGACACATTAAACCAGCTTTCCTTACAGCAGATGTAGCAATTGATTTGATATATTCCCTCCACTTCATGTCCGTGGAAAATGTAAATCTAAGAAGGTATAGAGTGTGACTCTCCAGCAGTTTAACATCAGCCTTCTTGATGGTAAGCAAAAAAAGTTCTCTATGGTGATTAAATGAAAGCAATTTTGTTTTAACAAGCCATTTCTTGTCCCAGTTAACCACTAATTGGAGGTCCTTTTCATGAGCAGCTGTCAGATTTATTTTCCAAGATCTTTGTTGAATTTGCTTCTAAGATAGGAGTGAATGGTAGTGTCATCTGTATAAATACCTAGTCGAGAATTGACGACATCAGAAAGATTATTGAAGATCAGAAACATTGTCGGTTCAAAAATAGAGCCCTGGGGAACCTGCATTAGTATAAAATGATCTGAGAGCATGTCTGTTCAATATGACTTTCATTACTCAATTAGTTAGAAATGATTGGATTAAGCTAAATATATGTCCCATGGTATCATTGCTCTCAAGCTGGTGCAGAAAGCCAGCATGCCAAAGCCGGTTGAATGCTTTGGAGATATCTAGAGCCACTGCCCTAGCTTCACCATTCTTATCTAAAGCTTAATAAGATGACCTCCGAGATGGCTGTTAACACATCAGCTGTAGATCTGGTGAAACTGAAGCCATAGTTTGTTAAAAATCTTTTGTTTAAATTTCTTGATGTCTCACCTATATATTACTTGGGACAAGAAAAAGTGCTATGTACACTCTGCAAAAACAACCCCCCCAAAAAATAAAATAGGGTGGAAGATTCTTCTATATCGTAGCGCATGTAGAATTTAAAATGTTGTATGTATTTTAGGTGTGTATGGGTAGAAAAAGAAGCATACAAAAATCTTTGGTTTCTACCATGGAAAGTTTACTCTTTGTTTATAGTAATTGCATTAAAACAATGTTCTCAAAATTTCTTGGCTATGTCTGTTTTCTATTTTGCTTCAGAATTAACTTATGGTAAGTAAGGATAACAATGTATAAAATGGCCGAGCTCCAGTCAGCTTTGCTCTGAATTGGAATGACCAAATTTCATAAGTAGGACTGCAAGGCTCAACCAGATGCTATTGTTGGAAAATGGAAAAGTGAAACATTCTGTCCTTTTCAAAAGTGGGGTCATAAAATTGCATAGATGGCCAAAAACCCTTCCTGGTTCTTTTATCAAGTACATCAGTAGAAAATAAATTTCGTTTTTCTTTATTATTATTTTTTTTATGGATTTTATTTAATTTCCCCACGCACCTTGTTTCCTGTTTAGGATTGGGTTTTTGGTTCCTTCTAAAGTTTGATTCAGCTCTGTACTCCTGACGCTTGTTCTTTCCTATGCTTATACGACTCCACACAGTAACCCTCTACCTTGAGTATCTCTTGGGCCTTGTACTGAGTAAACATTAGTAAAATAACTACAAATTTTTATTTGTTTTGATCCTGAGGATATTTCATGGGCAGCAGAACATTCAAAAACAAAAAATATTTTTGAGACAAATTTTGTTAAATGTGGTATTGAAAATTTTCCTTCTCCCTGGGCTGAAGTCATTAAAATTGAAGGTAATTACATTTTCGATAAATAATCTAGGCCATCACAATAAACATCTATGCTAAAAACAAGAAAACAAGATAAAGAGTGTAACTGAAAAATTTACTTACAGGTCTGAAATTGTTGGTGTAGAGGTCCGCTTTTAGAAAGGATTTCAGATCATCCATATTGTTTAGGGTTGCACTCATTCCTATAATTTGGCAAGGGACTGAAAGAAGATAAACCTGTAAGGACATTTTCACAGAGCTCAATTTACATTTGTTTTAACAGCTCCTATCAGCCCTATCTTGGTTATAGAGATGTAAATTACATCTTCTAAAGGTTAAACAAGAAATAAACAAATCAACAGTTACAAGTTATATGAGGTTGGATCAACAAGTCTCTCTCAAACTCTGCTATGTCATCCATTAACTCCAGATCGCTAGTAGGTTATACATTGTTTTCTTTTATCCTGTGAGTATCAAATTTACCATCTTTTTTCTCCCTGGCATATGCTCTCAGAATTTTAACTATCCAGTTCTTAATCTGAATCTGCCAAAGAGATAAGAAAAAGTAGTGGCTAGCGATGGACAATAATTTCAGTGACATATTTCTTACTAATTTTTCTAAATAAAACATTACTTTTCATGAAAAATCAGTGAGAACTTATACGAGGTCCTAATATATATGTAAAAATTCTCAGTTATAATCTGAAGACAGGAACAGTAATATTAAAAAAGAAGACAAGAGGAAAAGTGTATTTTTTATTTATCCAAATTGGCGAAATAGTTTTCTTCTTGTTTTTTTTTAAATATATATTATTTTAAACAAAATTATTTTTTTAATTTTTTTTTGATAAATTTTAACAGAAATAATATATAATAATTTGTCTCCTTTCTCTACTTTCCTTCCATTTCCTTTTCTTTTTTTATATATCTAAAGCTGGCATTTGTCACCAGGGCTACTAATGATTTTGTCCCCTTTTTTTGTCTTATTTTTCATTTAACTTTTCCCCTGTCTACTCCATTTTTCTTTCCCCTTTTTCCCCCCCACCCAACACTTCTATTCCCATGACACAGTAAAATTTTTATTTTTTTTATTTTTTAATACAGACACAATCTAAGTCTTCTAATATTGAGGCTTGAATCTCTTTCTCGGCCCCTCGGTATCTAATCTGGATGGTGAATTTAAAAAAAAAAATTTTTCTTTCTTAAATTCCCCATCCTCCTCTCTCCTTTTTATTTATACATATATATATAAACTTCCTGTGTATGGATATGATTTTTGGGCCCTTTTCGGTATGTGAAATTTTGTACCATATTTGAATTAATAAATTTTTGTAAATAGATAATACTATTTACAGTGAGTCCTCCACCTGGATCATTTTTGATATTAATAAAATTAATATTAATAGGATATGATTTGGGGGATTTTACCTACATATTTTCCTTTTTGGGATTTAATATATATATATATATATATATATATATATATATATATATATATTAAAAAAAGATTAATTCAAAGATGTTGAATGGCCATTTCGATATGAAGATCCCCACGGGGGACAACACATCACCTCAGCAACAGAAAAATCCTTTCAGAAACTGGAGAAAAATTAGTCTACTTTTCCTTTTTAAATAGATTGCAAAGAAATTAAAAAATAAAATAAAATATAAATAAAAATAAAAAGGAAAAAAAAGAAAACGAAAAAGAAAAAGATAAAATAAAATCAAATAAATAAGAAAAAAAAATTGACATCGTCTGGGTTTGCAAAAAAAAGAAAGAGAATGTAACTCGCAAAAAAAAGAATCCTATGTCAATAGCACAACTCGGAATTTCATGCAATATGCAATCATCAGGTGCATATTACGAACTGACTGTTCAAGAAATTTGAATCCTTGATTCCCACGTTGTTCATAATAGTTATATATTATAATGTTGGGATACAGTTTTTTTTATTTTTTAATTATAGAGTTTAATTTAATTTGAACTAAAACTTAAGCATGAAATTGGAAAGTAAAATCTCAAAAGTTAAATTAATAGGTAGAATATTTTTAGGGTAAAGGGTATATGTTTTCTGCATATGGGTCAAGGAGGTAGTTTGTTGTCTTGGTGATTAACAAAATCAAATTCCTGGATACCACCAATTATTTGCAAGGAGAAATGTGCAAAGACAATCCTACAATCAAAAAATTTGAGAAAATAATTATCAAATCAGATAAGATAGGCAACCATTATTATATCAACATAGATGCATAACATAAAACCATTTACAGAGAAATCAATAAAAGTTATAAAATGTGCCCAACACCTAGGAAAATACCAAAAAAGATAACTACAGAACTTAAAATCAATGATACAATTCACAAATTACACAAACAACATGCATTTATCATGGCTAAAAACCACAAAGAAAATTATCTAAACAACCCCTGATACCAACTACTCAATCCGTCTATAAACAATATCGGTAAACGCTACTTACATGTGATTTTTTAAGTTTTATTTGAATATATAAATAATTAGCAGTGTAGACACAGAGATCAACATTGAATGGCGACTGTCTGCTTCATCCTTGAAGGCAATCTTCAAGCCTGAAAACTGCATTCAAGAATAAAACACACATGTTCAGCATTTGGTGTTGATTCCTGTCACCACATTGCTTATATATATATATATATATATATATATATATATATATATAAGCTCCATCCTGGATACTGATCACATTTACTCCATAACTATAGCATAACTTATTCATATCTTTTTTTTTTACTCTGCGGATTTTGATGACCTAATCAATTTCTATTCCCATTACAACCAGAGAATAAAATCTAGTCTCATCATAGGATTTTAACTTAGAGTCCTCAGAAAATGCAGCCTGAATATCTATCTGAAGAAGAAATATATATTGAGAAAACAATCAAACTTCTCTACCACTCACACTGTTCTATCCTCAGCACTAAAAAAACATGATTACAAAATCCACAGAGCCAAAAAAATTGTTACTCCAAACAAAAATTATACAAATTTCATAATACTGCCTTCCAACTAAACTTGCAAACAAACTAGCTATCTCAAACATTAAGATAATTACCATCATCTCCAAGACTATTGGTGATATAACCAGGAAGAAAAAGTACCGAATACCATTTCAAATGTTGTGATTTATCAGATAAAGTATCTATTATGCAAAAATGTAGGGAAGACATCACATGATCTAAAAACCGGAATCTATGAAAGCAAAAGAAACTTACGTTTAGACAAGCATTCTAACTCTCTTGTTTTAAAGTGAAATAACATGGGGCATAACTTTGATCTCACTAATGCCAGCTTAATTAAAAAAAAGAACATGACTTTCAAGGAAAAAGTATTTTGAAAACTTCATAATAGCATTACTACCAACTATAAACACTTGCTTAAAACATTACATTACTCCACCATCTTTCTCGAAATCTATTCTTCAAGAATCCAACTTATGTCTACCAACACAAAAAAAGATAATAATAATACATTCGAATATTTATTTGAATAATTTGTAATTGTTATGTCACCAAGTGTAAATGAATAACTCAACAATAGAATCTGAATATAAGTTGTATTCTGCGGAAAGATGGTTAGTATGTTCAGAAGTGATTAGTAATATTTACAATAGAAAGATACAAGAGTTCAATCCGTCATAAGACGTGTGTATACGTGATTGCTTCCGGTACGCCACCGGAAGTGTGACTAACTCTTCACTGACTCGCACTGACTCTTCAGTAACTCATTAGAGACTCTCAAGTGACTCTCTACCGACTCTCCTGTAGAGAATCCACCATTGCTATATATAGCAATGGGAACAGTCCATTTGTAGTCAAATAGGAGCGGCGCCTGAACAGTAATATAATATTCTCTACAATACATAATATTTTAAATATTACATAAAAATATTAACAAATATATATATATATATACATATTTGTTTTTATTTTTATATATATTTATTTATATTTCATTATTTATGTATGTATATATACATATATATATATATATATAGTCATCCGCAGACAGATCTGTTTTGCTGTATCACAGCTCATCAGTATGGTTAGACATCCGATTGCTTTTACCCAGGATTGAAACCCGGCCGAATTGGTGTCAGTTGGTGATTCTACCCTGAGCTATGGGGGCTCGGTAGAAGGAGGCAGACTTTTAGTGTATGATGTATCATATGCCAGAAGTTAGAGTGCTCTAATTCATTACTGAATGAGTGTTGTGTATATTCTAGAGTAGCTACTGTTTTTTCAAAGTCTACCATTCTTCCAGAGTGCTCAATCAGGGTGTGAAAGCATATATAGTCATCCGCAGACAGATCTGTTTCGCTGTATCACAGCTCATCAGTATGGTTAAACGATTGCTTTTACCCAGGATTGAAACCCGAACGAATTGGCGTCAGTCGGTGATTCTACCCCTGAGCTATGGCGGCAAACTTTTAGCATATGATGTATCATATGCCAGTAGTTAGAGTGCTCTAATTCATTACTGAATGAGCGATATACGTTATCATTTTATTAGTTATTTGTTATTAGTCTGTCATATTCAACAATATATATATTTATTTTAAATTATACTTTAGAACATATTCAAATTACAATCTACTACAAATTGTACTTTTTGTTTTGACATTGAAAGGACTGTCTCATCAGGTAGCAAACGCTATTTTTTGAAGGGAGATGGAAAATTTGTTTTCTTATAGTGGTAAACTTTTGTGTGCAACATAAAGGGGGTAGGGAAAATGAGAAACCAGAATGGGGAATCATAAAAGGTACATTGTGGAAATAAAAAATAATAAATAATTAATAAAAGAAGGAAAATGAGAGAGAAAGAGAAAGAATTAAAAGAGACACGATGAAAGGATCAAAGAAAGATACCAGGTTTAAAATTAGGAAGTAAAATATAGTCATATAAAAGCATTCTTAACAAAAAGGAATAAGTAAGAAAATCCATAGAGTGAGGAAGAAACTTGAGAGAAGATGGGTGAAGAAGAGAGAGGTGTGGAAGACAGCATAATCAGCGAAGGGGTAGGGATTTTAAATATTTTAGTGAAATATATAACTATAAACTTTTAGCATTCTTTAAAAAGATGATGAAATAATGGGCATCGACATAGGGGTTATTTAAAAATATACATTTTCTTACTTCTTTGTTGAATTTTTTCAAAATTTTTTCTGTTTCAAACCAAAACGGGGCCTGAAAATTGTTAAGATCAAATTAATTTGTCAAAATTTACCTCAGAAATAAAAAGAAAAAAAACAACAAACTAATCTACAATATAAGTAAATAATATATCTAAAGGGAAGAAAAATAACTATTGTAAAGCAATTTTCAATAGCTGACATGGCTAGACAATTTTGTAAAATTTCAACTTTTTTCATGTGTAATATATATATATATATATATATATATATATATATATATATAAGAAAAATTAAGGCAGACACGTTATTTCATAGTAAATTAGAAGTATGGACCTATTTCAGGCGAACCATCATCAGCTTTCATCTTTATTGTACATAAGATTTGACATGAATTCATGTAACATTTGTGTAAAATCTTTTGGACAATAAAGACAGAAGCTGATGATGGTTCGCCTGAAATAGGCCAATACTTCCGATTTACCATGAAATAATGTGTCTGCCTTAATTTTTCTTATATTTGCTCTATATGTATTTATATACATATATATTTAGAGCTCTCTTAGAGAGTTATCCTACCACTGTATGTACAGGATACTCCTTTGGATTCTTCTATATCTACACCGCATGCTGATATATATATATATATATATATATATGCTCTACTTTTGTATTGAGCACTTTTTAAAAGTAAACATTTAACTGTGTAATATACATTCATTAGTATTAACCACTTATTATTATTATTATTATTATATATGTATGTTTTGTTGAATATGACAGACTAAGAAAATTACTACATCTTAAATAGAGAAACATAAAAAGAAACCTTGAAAATGGCTGAAGAAGTGGCCAAAAGCACTGTGCTAATTTTGGCACAATGGACAAAATGAATAATTTTGGGTAAATATTCGTTGTAAGTCCTGACGCTTTTCCCTTTCAAATTTATCCAAAATAGCATTATCTCTGTGCAAATGTATATGTTGAACTCAAATCAACTGTTAGTTATTGAAGAAACTTACCTTTTTTTATCTAAATGTCCATAAAAAAAAAAAACTATATCTTGCACTTTTTCTCTCCCGTAACTCTCACGAAGTCATGTAATTAACTGCAGAATGCCGTACTGCGTATGGGAACGAATTTTGGCAGATTTTTGGTCGATTTTCCTTCATTTACTGATACTTCCAGCGATGTACTTCCGTTAATGAAAGTAATGCGCTATTGTATTTCTACGCTTATTACTTTCATTACAGGAAGTACATTGCTGGAAGTTTCAGTAAAGGAAGAAAATCGACCAAAATTCGACAGAAAATTGCTGCCTACGTAGAACGTCATTCTGCAGTTAATTACACAACTTTGTGAGAGTTATGGGAGAGAAAAAGTGCGAGATATAGTTCGTCTTTTTTATGGACTTTTACAGCAAAAAAGGTAAGTTTCTTCAATAACTAATTGTTGATTTGAGTTCAGCATATACATTTGCACAGAAATAATGCTATTTTGGATAAATTTGAAGGGGGAAAAGCCATCGGCACCTAAAACGAACATTTACCCAATTTTGTACTTCCTTACACCAACGAAATTGAAAAATGTAAGAATGTGGGAAACAAAACTAAATGAAAAAATTCATCAAATTTTCCTTGTCTGTTATATTCAATAAAACATGCTTGAAAGAAGGGTTGCTACCTATATATATATATATATATATATATATATATTCAGGGGTGGTTACATACAATACAGTTCAGATGTTTGAGAGCTGCTAGACATAAACAAAATTTACACACACGTTTTTCTTACAAAATCTTTGTATAAATATTAAGAAATGTATGCAATAATATTTATTCAGGTATGTTTTTTTTATAATCTGTGTAATGTGTACTAACCATGAACATTAAACTTACATTAAATCCAATGGAGTCTCAATTCATATCCATTAATTAATTATAAAGCTTCAAATTTTTCAGACTCACTTTTTAAATTAACCGTGATAAAAGAAAGGATCTCAATCAGCATATTTCAATGAGCTGCATATTAAAGGTGAAATAACTGCATGTCTGCATGCAGTGGCATATCACCCGGGGTGAGGATTGTGACTGGTGCTCCTTACCCCCACCCAAACAAAATTACCACAGTATACTTAGTTTATTTTCTGTTGGACAGATTCATTTTTCACAAAGATTTATCTCAATCAGTTAGAGGAAATGTTTAAATAAGATACATTAACATATTATACATATTGGATAAATTTTATTTATTTGTTTCAAAGTTGAGTGGCAAAAGAAAATTTATGAATTTCCTTTTTTGGAAAAATAATAACAAGCAATGTGATTCTAATGACTATTTTTACCATAAAAAAGTGCAAAAACACTCAACGTAATTTACTATGTCAATCATTGATGTTAAAAAAAACAATTTTTTACCAAAATTTCAAACGTGTCAGAAGTGATTAAAAATTTTTAAAAATTATAAAAAATACTTTGTTTTTACCTCTTAATAATGAGGATAAAACTTTGTTTTTATTGAATTTGAGGCTTTTTTTTATCATACTATGCTTTTTAAGCAAAAACAGGGATGTGCCTGCTATAGTACAATTGAAAGAAAGATCTACTTTTGCAAAGAAAACAATTTAAATTTTCACATCACCCTAAAATATAATTTTAAATATGAAACTGTGGCGATATTGAGCAAAATGAGGGACCGGATGTTTGCCCTCAGAGATTCAGAAAGCAAATGACCAAAACTGGTCTTTGCACACCTGGCTCCATGCAGAAGTTCCGGAGGTAAACCAAAAATAAAGAAATATCAAATCCCTTTTACGGACTTGTAGCGGAACTCTGGATCCTGATTGGTCATCAAATCGCAAAATTCAAAATATGTCAGAGAAACAGTTTTTCCATAGCTAAAGAAAAAAATTGTTTCTGATCCACTCCACCTGACTTTTCAATATTTAAGGATGATCTCTAACTGGTCACGGTCAGTTCAGAGGAGGCAGGTTGCTGACATACATCAAAGATGTAACTCTCAACTCCAAGTGACCCAGACATTGTCTTCTCTCTCTCTTTCTCCTCCTCTATCTTGACAATTACTGCTACAGTTTGTATGAACTCTTAATTCTTCAACCTCATCATTGAATAGAACTCTATCATTAACTTCTTAATGTTTCTAATTATAGATTAATTTCTACAACTCTTGTTATTCCTTCTTTTAATAAATTTCTATTTTAAAATGCAAAATGTATATTTTATTATTCCACTCTTCTACACTAATCCACACATTCCAACTGCCGACAACAAACCTTCTGATGAAAACCCTTCTGACACAAGGCCGAACAAAAGAAACATTAACCAGCTCCCTACACTTCAAAACAAAGGTTAATAAAAAACCTGCAAGCAACTGATTTTTCATTTGTTTCTAAAAACATATTTTAAATTTTGTAAAAGAAAATTAAGAAAAGAAAAATAGACATATGCTGAAGTCAAATTTTGTTAGTTCTTCAGTTTTTAGTCTGAAACAAGTTGACTCTATGAGAATGAAAATGTAACTACTACAGTGATAACCAAAAATCTTTTTTTTAAGCAATTTTTAATTTTATGGCATTCTGTCTCAGCACCCCACCCTTTATAAATATGAAAAACTTTGGAATCAAGTAGGTGCTCACAAAAAAACTAAGGAGGAGGGGGTAACTTGTGGTATACTTAATGACCAGCACAAATTAATCACCATGTGTAAGTGGGGTCCATCCCTACTGCCAAACAGCATTTGTTGGAGAGATTTTTTAAACCTGCTGGCATCATTTGAACCCTATCTAAACTTTTCTTCACAGGTTTGGTCAAATTACCAGCAGCCAAATAAATATTTTAAAACTAAAATTAAAAACTATTTATTTTTAATATCTAATTTTAGGTGTATCTACTAAATAAAAAAAAATATATATACACCATTGGAAGAGACCCTCCCCTGGGAATGCTACCCTATTGACTCCCTCACTTTGCACATCTCTGGCTGCATGTGGCTTGCGATCCTGTAGTTTGGCCACCCTCGTTTCTTTCTTTCTCACTTGTTTTTCTCTTTGCTTTTTAATTTGCTCTGTGTCCTTCTCTTTCCTCTTTCTTTTCTCTTTTTTTGATTTCTCTTTTTTCTTTCTCATCTTTCCTACCCTCTTTATCTCATAGGAAAGTTTTCCAAAAATAAAAGGAAGGGAGTTTTTTTTAATTTTCTTTAAAAAAATAACGTTTATTACCATCATTAACTGTCTGATAAGACATTGTTCTTTCAATGTCAAAACAAAATGTGCAATTTTGTAGTAGATTGTAATTTGTTCATGTTCCAAAGTATAATTTATAATAAATATTCATTGCTCTATTTTTATATTGAGCACTGTTTTAAATTAATGTTTTGAATGTTCCAAATATTTTCTTCATTCATTATTCATTTGGAGATTATATACATATATATATATATAGAGAGAGAGAGACATGTATAGGGTTTGTATGGATGGAATAAAATTCTGATATCCAAAAACATAAACAATATTCTTAAAAGAGTGCTTAACACAAAGAAAAGCAAATAATATTTATTTAAAATTTATAACATGTTATAAATTTTAAATAAATATTATATATAAACATCAATGTTATTAATATATATTACCATATATTTTATATATATATATATATATATATATATATATATATATGGGCATATTCTTTGAAAATACTTACATTCCGAACTTAAGATTTTTATCAGTGTAGCTTCCAGTATGGCTCCACGGCTGCCTCCTTCTCCTAACATATGCAACTTGTAAAAAAAAGAAAATACAATCATTTGAAGAAATCAATATTTTAAAAACAATGAAACACTAGAACATAATGCCTTGTCTCTAGGGGGTTAGTCCATGTTAACTTTTTTCCTATTTTGCAGCAAGGCGTGAATGATACAAAATTAAAAATTATATCAAAATTAAATCTATTAATTATAGACACAAATTATTCATATAAATATATATATATATATACAAAAGAGAGAAGTTAAAATCTTACCTCATCAACAACAACCAGGCCCAATGTGTTCATTCGATCAAGCTCGATAAATTGATTAACTAGGCTGTGGGCTTTCTCAATGGTTGCAACATACAAGGAACTTTTTTCTCGACGTTTTGTGGGAGGATAACGACCCTTGCTGCCTGCATATTCTTCAACAAGAAAATCTAACTCAACTGCCATTTCAGACAGAGATTTCACCTACATAATTAAAAAAAGAATATTATGAGAAAAAAACATTATTAAAAGAATACTTTTAATCAACATTATTAAAAGAAAAAAATAGGTGTTATTATCTATATATACATGCAATATTCCCCTGAAAAAGTAAATGTTAAAGAACATTATTCAATACTAGAATTCACCCAATACAAGGCTGGAGATTCAATCAAGGTAGAAGGGTTACAGCTAAAATGGTTATCATGAATAAGAAATGTGATATAAATGAAAGAGGAAGTGGTAGGAAGGGAAGATTATGAAAATAAGGAGAATAGATAATGGTTCACTCTTGACTTAAAGAAGTCAAAATTGCAGTGTTCTGTGAAGCACCTATGTAGGAATCAGTTCCAAAAAGTGGCAGTTCTTAGGAAAACTGAGTGGAACTTAGGGTTGGAATATGGAAGAAAAGAACTAAATCAATATCCCAACCCACAAAAAACAAACTTGTCACATGTATTACTCAAGCATACATATCTGAATCTAAATCTAAATCTAAACTTATTTATAAATGGAACTTTGTGTGTGTGTGTCCGTTATATAGACTCCGAAACAGCTGAACTGATTTTCTTGAAAATTTACACAGTTGTACTATAAGCGTCTGCGAGTGTTCTTAGCTAAATTTTGTGCTGAGGTACCCCTGATAAATATCAAAAATTGATAATCGAAAAAATCGGGTTATAGAAGAAGTGGTCCAATTTTAATCAAATTTGATACACTCATAGACAAAGACATAAGAAACGATATTCAGAAGTTTCAAGGTTGCAGTTCTTACAATAGTGCAGAAAATCGATAATATATATATATATATATATAAAAAAGACAACAACGAAAAAAACTTATTTGATATCGATACCAGGAAATCAAAATTTGACTTACATCCTTTCATTTTTCTTTCAGTTTACGGTTTCGCTTTAACTGGAAACAACTATTACTTTTTAGTCTTTCGTGCCAACGTCCAAAGAGTCTGAGCTCCAGGACCATGGATTAGTTTTAAAGCTTCCATTATACCCGAGCAACGCCGAGCTATACTGCTAGTTAATAAATATACATATTATCCTATGTTGGTGGCACAACTGGTGCACATTTCAAATTGACTGGTCAGTTTGAAATAAGCACCTGTTGATTGAGTATTGAATGAAATTCCAGGGCATACCACTGACATAGTATAATATATATATTTATTAATATACAATTAATAGCTCTGTTTATACTACATTGTCATATTAGCACCTGAATAATATTTTTATACATGTGTGTATCCCCATATGTATATTTATTAATTCACATAGCTATATATATATATATATATAGCTCTCATGACTGACGATATCTAATGTTTGAAACCTGGGTAGCTTGGTGTTGATTCCTCATTTAGTGAGTATATTTTTGCTCTATTTTTTTTCGGATCATATTGAGCACCTTTTTATTGTTTCCTACCTTCAGAAATGATTGTTTACTGTCATCCATTGCTACACACACACACACACACACACATATATATATATATATATATATATATATATATATATATTTATATATATATGTTCAAATGTTTCATTGAATAATATAAACATAATATATTTATTTATTTTTATAATAATCCTCTCTAATTCTCTAATTAGCTTCTTGATGTTGAAATTCATCAAGTAAGGTGCCATAGTTTTTTCTTACCCAAATACTTACTCAGGTGTGTATTACAAAGACAAATTTATTGTAACTGCAATTGTTGTGATGGCGATTGTTTGAAAACACTCATTCTGTTATAATTATTTTCAATTTATCAGTTGCAGCTATGTTGTTTTTTTTTTCAAACAAGCATTCCAATATAAGGGAGCTAACCAGAAATTGGTGGAAATGCAAAATATCATTAAATGTTAATCAAATGCATTTCAAACGCAGCTGTTACACTCGTAATAAATTTTGCTTAGTGTTGGTTGCTTGCTTTTGATATAAAGGGCTTCTCACACAACTCTCTTCACACCAGTATTCCCATCCTTCTCTTAACCATTCTCTGACACCCCCTGTAACTGGTTCCTATTTCTCGTCACTCTCCTCTTATGCAAACTTTCATTCTCCTGTTATGTAACACCCCTTGTTTGGAGTGAAACAATTAAAAAAAATCTAGCTACCTTTTCTTGAACAATAGAGATATAAGGGAGAATCAGCATAGCATTTTTTTTCTTGCAGAGCAGTTCCCTTAGGATGAGAATTTCAGCAACAAGAGTTTTGCCACCACTTGTGGGAAGGGAATAAATCAGATTGCTTCCTGATATCAAGGCTGGTAGAGAAAGGCATTCTTCTTGCCAGTCTGTTGAATAAAAATAATACAAAATTAAGCATTTGCTGAAAAGATGAAAATCCTGTGCTACACAAACTTTATCCATTGTTTGGACTGTTGTCTTCATCTTTGTTGCCATATTTACAAAGTTTTGGCAATTCAGGTGATTGGAATTTTGAACTGAACCCTTTATTTTGATCACTGGGGTAGATTGTTCTCATTCCTCAAGGATACATGGTCCAGTAGATAAAAGCATTGGTTGAAT
This sequence comes from Ascarosepion bandense, assembly GCA_037127315.1. Lineage (NCBI taxonomy): Eukaryota > Metazoa > Mollusca > Cephalopoda > Sepiida > Sepiidae > Ascarosepion > Ascarosepion bandense. The sequence continues at coordinate 159,383 of JBBBDQ010032673.1, forward strand.
CCAGAGACTTGACCCAAAGATCAATACCAGGCTGCAGCAGAAATAATAAAAAAAACTTACAGTTGAGTTATATAGAGTTAACTGAGACATCTGGAAGTGATATGACTCATGGAACGAGAACAATCTACCCCAGTGAATAAAATAAAGGGTTCAGTTCAAAAATTCCTATCATCTGAGGAAGGTCAGAGTGTACAACGGCCGAAACATCATAAATATGGCAACAAAGATGATGACAACTGTCCGAACAATGATTAACATTACACATTATCTATTAAAGGGAAGAATCTTCAAAAAGAAAGGGAAAATATATTTGAAAAATAAATTAATGTGTCAAGAAGTATAACCACTGAAGCTATGAAAGAAACGAGCAGCATAGATGAGGAAAATAGTCCAACAAAACCACATTCAATGACTAAAACATTCACTCAAAAAATACAGTGATGAAAACTCATATTATCCATTTGTTATTGATGCAAAAATAAATATTTACATTGTTCAGACTGTTTTTTTTTATTTACGATGTTTCAACCCTTGTATGCTCTGGCCTTCTTCAGATTCTGTCTATATTTCTGAGGTTAGCTATTTTTACTATTTACCTTGTTCAGAATGTTGTCCTCATCTTTATTGTCATATTAACAACGTTTCAACTGTTGTATGCTCTGGTCTTCTTCAGGATCTGTCTGTTTCTGAGATAAGCTACTGTAACTATTTACACTGTTTACATTGCTCAGACTATTGTCCTAACCTTTGTTGGCATACTTACAACATTTTGGGTATTGCACACTCCAACTCTCTTCAGGTGATTAGAATTTTGAACTGAACCTTTTATTTTGATCACTGGGGTAAATTATTCTCGTTCTTCAAGGACACATGGTCCAGTAGATAAAAGTATTGGTTCGATCCAATGACTTGACCCAAATACTTGTGACTGACTACAGCAGTAGTGAACAAAAAAACTTCCAGACACCTGAAGAAGGTTGGAGTGTACAACAGCAAAAACGTTAACAGAGTTATTTCCCTTTCCTCAATTAAGCTTCAAGGCTACCTTAATCTGCAGTTGAGGAGGTATGATATATAGTGAAAGGATAAAGGGGAAATAACTCTGTTAACCAGAGTTATTTCCCCTCCTCAAACTTACAAAAGATATTTGATATGTTGATACAAAAGTTTACAAAAGATATGTTGACAATAGTTGCTATTTGAAAATCAGCATTGTTAAACGTCTTTTGTCTCAAAAACAGAACATTCACCAAAATTAAAAACAATTGATAAAGAGAATGCACAAGATCCATCATATTTTGTATTTTTTTCTTTAGTTTAGCCACCAGAAAAGTGGGGTGATAATTCCTATGTTGTGATCTTGCAGTTTCATATTCCTCTAGTAAATTCCTTCTGCATCAACTCAGGACCATAAAACATTAAAAATTACTGAGAGGTGACAAATTAGAAATTTAAAACTACCTCAGGCATCATACAAGTTAACTTAAAATTCTTTGATTTCACTGATACCCTGACATTAAAACAAAATTATGATACCAAGAATTGCTTGTCACCATTTAATCAACTTAAACACTTTTTAGGCAACTTTAGTCACCAAGGAAAGCATTTAATCTGACATTGCGGTTGACTCAAGTTGCAAAATAACGGTATATTTTAATTTTACAATTGTGTTGTCACATCCCACTAGAGCAACAGCAAAAAACAGTTTCAAGGCTACTGTAATCTGCAGTTGAGGAGGTATCATATATAGTGGAAAGATAAATAATAATGTAGAGTGCTAGAAGTTAAAGGCTGCTACAGATTTGTTGGGGGTTGAAATAAAATAAAGATTCTTACCGTAGAGTTTTTTGATTCCACGTTGACTTTCAAAGAGATGCTTTACTTTGGAAGGTAGGCCATAAAATGGGCCAAGTTCAAAATTAGTATGACCTGCTTCTTTTTCTTTCTGGAATGTCTCTATGCATTCTTTTGCAAGAGCCAGTTTCTCCTGTTGCATCTGTTGCAGGTGAGAGACAAGTGATATAGGGCTTTTCTCTTGGGCGTTCTGAAACAGACACTGACGAATACGGTTTTTAAGAAGTGATGATGAAAATGCAGTTGTATTTGTCGTTAAGACTGTAGATTGTTTTACCACATTGGATTTAATGTCCCCTGACAAATCTTTCTGGATCTGTCAAAAAAAAAATAAATAAATAAATAAATAAAATAAAATAAAATAAAATCTATGTTTACGAGTTTTAAAAGTAAAATGAATCTGTTCATTCAGCTGTTGAATACGTCTACTCTGTGTTTCATGGAAACACATCCACTATTCAGGACATCTGATAGTGAAATTCAATATATATTACTTCAAACATTATTATAGTAAATAAGTGTATAATTTTTATTCATTCAACATTGTTTGTTATATCTATTGGCCAGTACAAATCTTAGTAAAGAAAATGCATTTCCACAAGGATTGAACATATGTCCCTCTTTGAGGGAGAAACCAACATTTGATCCCGTATGCATTACTGCCTGGCCATGAAGAATGTTACAGCAAGCAAGGTTATTTTCTTCTGTTTTAAGGAAAACACATCTTCTTCATTCAGCTTATTTTCTCAAAGTCCATATCTGCTCACTTTTGTATATAAAATGTAAACAAAACAATCACTAAAGAATTAATAGATTTATTTTTTATCCAACATTTTTATTACTTTAACTGTTATTATAGTGAATACATTTAAAAAAAATCTTAGTAAAGAAAATGAATTTCTCAGCAAAGATTGAATCTGCATTCCTCTTTTGTGGGGACACCACCATTTGATCCAGTGTGCTTTGCCATAAAGAACATCATAGCAAGCAAGGTTCCATTTTCCCTTTTTAAGGAAAGCACGTACCCTTCACTCAGATTATTTTCTTAAAAACTTCATATCTGCTCAGTTATGTATCTGACATGTGAATATATATATATATATATGTATATAATCTAAATTTATTTATAAATGGAACTTTGTCTGTGCGTGTTTGTGTGTCCGTTACCTATAGACTCCGAAATGGCTGAACCGATTTTCTTGAAAATTTACACAGTTGTACTATAAGCGTCTGCGAGTGTTCTTAGCTAGGTTTTGTGTCGAGGTACAGTATAATTTTAGTTCTTAGTCTCAGCCATGATACCACTTACTCAGAGGACTTATTTAGCCTTCAAAATTCAGTTTATGACAAAAAAAAACTTATTTGATATCGATACCAGGAAATCAAAATTTGACTTACATCCATTCATTTTTCTTTCAGTCTACAATTTCACTTTAATTGGAAACAACTATTGTTTTTTAGTCTTTTGTGCCAATGTCCAAAGAGTCTGAGCTCCAGGACCATAGATTAGTTTTAAAGCTTTCATTACACCCGAGCAACGCCAGACTATACTGCTAGTATATATATATATATATGGAAAGTGAGAGAGATAAGTAATGCATATAGAGAATGTCACAGTAAGCAAGGTAGCTGCTGGAAGTCCCTAGGTCTTGCAACAGAACTCTGCACCATGCCACAAAAGCAGAAGAACCCATGTCATGGCTGTCAGACAATTTCTGTGGCCACATCAGCACTTATATCTGGCCACCTAACTACCCAGACACTGCAACCACCTTGATTATTAGGTGGACCCAGTTGATCAAGGGACCAACAAAAATCCATGTAACACCAAATATGAACTAAAGGCAAAGATTATGGCAGCATTCACCAACTTAAACATGTAGACTATCCAGAAGAGTTACAGGAGATTCCAAAGTAGTCTTAAAGCCGTGGTTAAAGCCAATGGCGATTTTATTGAATAACTTTACTGTTTAGTATTTCAAGATACTGTTCTGTAATTTTGGTAAATATATCTGTTAAAATGAGATGTAACGTGCTATTTTCATTTTTACATAATTTAGACTGTTCATCCATTGCACCCTGTATACAGACTCACACACACGTGTGTATGTTGCACAATGGATAGTGGCTCAGAAAGAGAAATTAGAGATTCTAATTTGAATTCCTATCAAATTTGTTATATTCATCCTTGGGAAAGGTATGAATCCATCTTTTCTACTCCCCCTAGCTATAGGTTAAATAGTAAGTTAAACAGGGCTCTTTAGCCTTGGTTGGAAACCTGTCTAGGAGAAAGACAACTCTGTATTCAAAACCTGAGGTTGATTCTTTAGAGACTGTGTGGTACATTACGTGTACCATTCTCTATTCATTCAAGCCTTCGCTACTATCAGTCAGTTAAGTGCCATACGTGATAAACGCTTGGGAGATCATGTCTCAAAAGAGACATGACTGACTGGGCAGAAGATTATCCTGCAGTAGGTTGCCATCACTTTCTGCGGTAGACTGATTTCCAGCCAAGGCTATAGAACCCAATCTGTCCTGTTATTTAACCCATAACTGGAATCAACTCATATGTGGGGATTGTCTGACTGTTTGGTTCTAAGAACTGAGTTACAGGACCATCATAGAATCAATTATATATTTTAGTAGAATCTATGACAAAATTGAAACATCTATTTATGTGATTACACATGAGCATGAGAGAGTGGGGCCACTGAAAATTTAAATTTGAATTAAAAACATTTTTAAAAATTTCAGTGTCCACTCTCTTTTATGCACATATGTAATCAGTCAGTCAGTTAAGTATCATACGTGATACACGCTTGGGGGATCATGTCTCTAAAGAGGCATGACTGACTAGGCAGAAGATTTTCCTGCAGTAGTTTGCCATTACTTTCTGCAATAGACTGGTTGCCAATCAAGGCTATAGAACCCAATCTGACCTATAGCTGGAAGGAAAAGATGGATTAATAGCTTTCCCAAGGGTGTTTGCCTGTAAGTGAATGTAATGAATTCAACTGGAATTTGAACTCGGTTCTTCAATTTCTTGTTCCATGCTGATATCTGCTGCACCACAACATACATGCTGCCTTTTTTGAATGTGGTAGTCATTTCACATGCCCCCTCTCTGGAATCGAACCTATTCCCCATTACCCATAGTAACCACAGTAGACACTTAACAGACAGTTGATAGGGCAGACCTTCGAGAGACCCATTGCCAGGCGTGAAAGCCAGTGCGATCAATCAGTGAGTTATCCAGTCACCAAAGCATAGTGCACTGTCCTTTGGCTCTGCCACTGCCACCGCCACCACGTGCCCAAGGATGGAATGACGTGCATCGGTCTCATCAGTTTTAATACACATAAAAAATAATTTCCACTGTCATAGATTTTCTGAATGTTGTTTTCCTCTCTCTCTCTCTCTCTATATATATATATATATATATATACACACACACTTACCAATAGTTATACTTATAATTTCCAAACCTTGAATTAGAACAGTTTACAATTTTTAATATTAATTTATTCTTCTTGTATAATAAAGTAATAGGGTCTGCCCTATCAACTGTCTGTTAAGTGCCTACTGTGGTTACTATGAGTATGGGGAATAGGTTCGATTCCAGAGAGGGGGCATGTGAAATGACTACCACATTCAAAAAAGGCAGCATGTGCGTTGTGGTGCAGCAGATATCAGCATGGAACAAGAAATTGAAGAACCGAGTTCAAATTCCAGTTGAATTCATTGCATTCACTTACGTGCAAACACCCTTGGGAAAGGTATTAATCAGTCTCTTTCCTTCAGTTATAGGTTAAATAACAGAACAGATTGGGTTCTTGAAAGAGACATGATCACCCAAGCATGTATCATGTATGGCGCTTCACTGACTGACTGACTAGTGTATAAGCCAGCTTCACACTGTTGGCTTCAATTAAAAGGGAATGACTGCAAAAACATCCTTCCCACCAATTTATAGACAAAACGTAGATGCATGCTGGGATTTTTTCCCAGTTAATAAGATAGGCCATTTCTCAGTCTCATCCCACTTAGTTCTGTTCTTTTTTGTCAACCTCCTCCCTAAATTTATAGACAGAGCACACAGATGCATGCTGGGATTTCTTCTTAGCCAATAAAATAGGCTATTTCTGGGTCTCGTCTGACTTAGTTCTGTTCTTTTTTGTCAACCTCCTCCCAAAATTTATAGACAGAGCACACAGATGCATGCTGGGATTTCTTCTTAGCCAATAAAATAGGCTATTTCTAGGTCTTGTCTGACTTAGTTCTGTTTTTTCTGGTCGAAGCCAAAATGCTGCAGTCACTTGTCTGCATTCTCATTTGTGTTAACACAATTCTTAGTTTGTGAACTTTTTGCCTTTTTACTGTTATTTTACGTTGCATTGTTTGCTTAATATTATTTTTGCTGTTCTTTTCTTTCTCTTGTTAGTGTTTATTGCCAACTTTGTCAATTATGTTTGTTGGGCATTTCAGTTAATAACATTTAACCATAACCAATTACTCTACAATGCAACCCTTGAATTTTCTCATCTTTGCATCCTCAGTGTATAAGCTGATTCCATATAGTACTACCCCTGAACTGTTTTCTTTGTATAAATTTTAGCCCCACTAGAAAAAAGTGAAGACACCTGAATTGATATATTTTTTAAATATTTACTGAATGTGCATTGAGATGCAGTAGATATCGGCTTGGAACGAGGAATCGGAGAGCCGAGTTTGAATTCCAGTTGAATTTGTTGCATTCAGTTACAGCCAAATACCCTTGGGAAAGATATTAATCCGTCTCTTCTCCCTCTAGCTAAGAGTTAAATAGCAAGACTTATTGTGTACTATAGCCTTGGTTGGCAACCAGTCAACTGCAGAAAGATAACCTACTGTAGGAAAATCTTTGCTCAAGAATGTATCACATATGGCACTTAACTGATAGCGCAACCAGGCACCAAAAATGTATGATTTTAACCTCTTAAAAAAAAAAATTACCCGTGTTTCATGCAATCCTCTATTTTTTGTGTAAAAACTGATCATAAAATCTTGGCCTATACAATAGTATATCAAGTAATTCTTTTAAACTGGGTAATGCAAGGTGGTCTTGCTGAAAACTGATTTGATTTTAAGCTAAATAAATGCATACCTTTTCATTGTTTGTTTTTGATGTTTTATCACCTTCTGGTACATCTTCATTGGCATTTTTTTCCATTTTGGTATTCTTGAACTGAGTTTCAAAATTTCTTTTCTTCCAAGATAAACTTCTAGGGTGAATGTTCGGAGTGGAAGCATTTTCACTAATAGGTGAAAAAGTGGACGTGAAAATGTCACAGTCTGAAAAATATTCAGCTGAAGGAGAATCTAAATTTCCCTGAATTTCTTGTTGCTTACTTGGCTCAACAAGCAAAACGGGTGTTTTATTGTGAAGTTTGTTTGCTGAAACTTGCAAAGTATCCGTCTGTAAATTCAAAGTATCTGTCTGTAAATTCAAAGTATCTGTCTGTAAATTCAAAGTATCTGTCTGTAAATTCAAAGTATCTGTCTGTAAATTCAACTCACAAGCAGAAGAGAGCAAAGACAAGTTATTTTTACATGTGTTCGTTGATTTCTGACCAGATGTCTTAGTAGTAGATTCTGATGGATATGAAATGGGATTAGTTGAAAAGTTTTTAATTTCAGATGTACAACATGGATTGACTTTCTGGTTGTGCTTTTCTGATGACAAAATGAAATGATGAGAATTCTCTGTAGACTTTTGTGATGTCTCTTGTTGCATATCCTTGCCTTGTTCTCGTGGAGGAGAGTGTGCTGATTGGTTAATAATTTTGTGTTTGTCCATCTCATGCCCAGATATACATGGCATATCCAAACTAGCCAAAATTGTGTCACTGGTTTCAAGAACATCCAAATTTTCAGAAGAAAGGCCTGGAGGTTTCTGTTTGGGTAAAGAAAAAAGAAATTTTAATATATATATATATATGCAAATGGCTACGTGTGTGTGTGTGTGTGTGTGTGTGTGTGTGTGTGTGTAGTCATTCAGTAATGAATTTGAACACTCTCAGCTACTGGCATGTGTTTACATTGTATATAACCCACTAAAGTATGCCTTTCTCTACCAAGTGTCCATAGCTCAGAGGTAGAATTGCCAAATAATGTCAATTTGGTTGGGTTTCAATCCTGGCTAAAAGCAATCAGATGTCTAACTGTACTGACAAGCTGTGATACAGCAAAACAGGTCTGTCTGTAGATGACTATATATATATATATAAAAACAGCCTGATGTAGTATAAAAAACATGAACAGCCTGATTTAGATGGACAGATACGAACAGCCTTAGATGGACAGATACGAACAGCGTGACGTAGATGGACAGATACGAACAAACTGACTTAGATGGACAGATACGAACAAACTGACTTAGATGGACAGATACGAACAAACTGACTTAGATGGACAGATACGAACAAACTGACTTAGATGGACAGATACGAACAAACTGACTTAGATGGACAGATACGAACAAACTGACTTAGATGGACAGATACGAACAAACTGACTTAGATGGACAGATACGAACAAACTGACTTAGATGGACAGATATGAACAAACTGACTTAGATGGACAGATATGAACAAACTGACTTAGATGGACAGATACGAACAAACTGACTTAGATGGACAGATATGAACAAACTGAGGTAGATACATATTAACAAACTGAGGTAGATACATATGCCTTTAATTTTCATTCAAACTTTCTTGTATTTTGCACAAGAAATACAGTAAGTAGCTTCTGGGCATTGACTGGACAGGAAGGAGGGCTTATTTGATGACCATACTTTATCAATCACAATAGATTTTTGGCATTTGCAATGAGATATAATGAGTTCCAATTATCTGCTGCTAATGAATTAATTAAGTATAAAGGCAGAGTTGAATAATGGATTGTGACTCAGATTGAGAAATTGGAGAGCTGCGTTTGAAATCCACACAAGCTAACTTATGTGCTAATACCCTTGAAAAAGGTATGAAACCATCCCTTCTCTCACCAGCTATGAGCAAATAGCAGGACAGTCTGGATTCTATATCTTTGGGTAGCAACCGGTCTAGGAGAAGAAAAACTTTGAATTCAAAACCATCCTGGCGAGAGTTGGGCTCCATCAAGCTACCTTTCCCAAGATACATCACTTCTACTGCAGCAGCAGTAGTGTGGTGTCCCTACAACTCTGGAGTCATGGGACTTGGGATTTTGATCGTGAAATGAGTTAATTCACAAAATATAGTTCTAGTTCACATGCACAAACAATTTGTCCATTTTAAAGAACTAGAAAATATCTTACCACAGATCTGTTCTTAAGATCTTCAAATTCCTTCCATTTTTGTTCACCAAAAGAATTTGCAAACCAAGACTGGCAGACTAATGCAGACACTTTGGTTGGTGTTACCTGTTTGGAAGAAGAGCAGTATGTCCTGGGGGGACTTTCTGGCAGGGAGGAAACCAACCGTTGTCGGCTGTTGGAAGAGCCATTGATTTCGTGGTCTGAAGATGAACGTTTTCGTACTCGGGTTTTTCGATGAGGACCAGGATCAATTTCATCTGTGCTCATAGCACCGAGATTTGAAACTGAAAAAACAATAAAGAGGACAAACATTATTCTTACTGACCATAATAGATGACAGTGGATTACAATGTGAGACGTAGTTATTAAGTGATATTTTTATTAGAAATGTTCACTTTATAAGTGTTCAATCTATCAGTTGAGGACATTCAATAGCAGAAACAAATAAAATGAACAGTACATTTAGCTTGAAGAGAAAAATGACAAAAATAACAAAAATGTTGATGTTCCACATAACTTCAAACAAAAGATTAATAATATTAATAATCAATACTGGAAAGTAAAAGTGTGGGCTGAAAGGTTTGTAGGCTAACCAGGAAGAAGTGATACTAGAGTTGTGAAATCTTGCATGCATGAATTTCAACTCTTCTTATTAATAACGGTATTGTTTCTTTCCATGTACGAGGAAGGGCTGAAAAGTTCATAGGCTGACTTTGAAGGAGTGATATTAGAGATGTGAAATCTTGCATGTGTTAATTTCAACTCTTCTTCTTATTAACTGCATAGTTTCTTTCTAGATGTAAGGGGTTATATGGTCGCAGAAATTGTCTGACAGCCATGACTGGGTTCACCTGCTTGTGTGGCATGATACAGTCTTGCTGCCAGACTAAGGTCTTCTGGCAGCACCACCTTCTCAAGGGACTTGATTTAGTCCTCGGTGAGTCAGAGGACCTATGGGAAGATGAATAGAGGCATAACGTCAAAATCACTAGTGATCTCTCCAAACACCATGATGTTGTCTGAATATTTGTTTTTCATCATCCTCAGTCCATCTTTTTGAAGAACAGCAAGCCAACAGTTGTTATGTGCGTTCAACATCTTATCCTGGCAGAAATTATTCTCATTTGAGAAAAACCAAAGTATGTTCAAAAGCTTTGTCCATCCTATTGCTCTTTGTGGCTTGGGATAAAAATTAGCCCTTTCTCTTCTTGTATAGAGAAAAATCAAATGTCTTCATGTATTACCTGCTGGATAAGAAACTCAGACACTTCTGTGTCTCTGGCTGTGGACTTGATTGACTTGGAGGAGCTGTTGTTAACGAATTTGAGAGTGAGTCATTCTATTTTAAATCAAAAGGGCCTGACATACTACTTTTTTTTTTTTTTTTTTTACAAATTTAGTATACTTATAGAGCTTCTTGGTATGAACTGAATGGTACCTATTTTAACATCTCTAGGTCAGAGGATTCCCGAGATATGACCCTTTGACCTTTGCCAAAAAAATGAATTTTGGAAAATAGTCACTAAGTTTAAATATCAATATCTCATTTGTTCCCCCTCCTCCAGATAAATTATATACCATTTTAAAGTACTTGGATAAATCTAAAAGATGATATATCTATATTTTTGTTTAAAAGTCAAATAAAATAATTTGACCTTGACTTTAATTGTTGACCTCTAATTTCTCAACATTTAAAAATTTGCCAATACTTTGTCTGCCTTATGGCAAAATATGTACAAAATTTTGTGGTGGACTTTTCACTGTGGCCTGAGTTACAAGGGTTTTATGGAGTTGGGCTAAATTTAAAATGGCGAATTTTGCTATTTGCCACTATATACAAACATTTTCTTATATTCTAATATGGGCATATTGTATATCTTTAGAAATCTCTTAAAATGCTGATTAATATTCACATATAAGAACTAAGATCATAATATCAACAGAATTTGTGTTACTTCTGGTTAAATGTTGACCAATTCACTGAAAAATAAGTGTTATGGTAATTTACTCATGGACACATGAACTCTTCCAACTATAAATAAGCAGTAGTTTCTGCTTTGTGGCAGAAGTCTATTCCAGCTGAGGCTGGAATTCAGGTCACCTCTCAGTTTGCATCTCTGTAATCGGGCAGAGTCCGGCTTGGTTGTATATTTGTCCGAGGATGGACATGCAGCTGAGAAAAATTACACTGTGGTGTGCCAAACCCCAGTAGGCCATCCACCCAGGCTTTACTTCTCCCTTGAAAGGGGACTGAGTTTATTGCCTGTGCCTGAGGCATCCCCAAAAGGGGAAGTGCCAAAGGGGTTTCAGGAATTTTTCTACAATATTGCCAATAAACTCACCTAAAAAACTGACCTAGTGTCACATCTGTTGCATGGTGGGTGCAATAGTAAATACTATTCCAGCAGATAGCTCTGACAGCCAGACCAAACAGTCATGCTGGTGACCTTCTCATTTTGTACTACTGTTCTTTGTTAATATATTTATTTAACTCTATTCCTTCTTTTCTAATCCTTAACAAGGCTACAACAATAAGCAACTTTATTTTTGTTTTTTATTATACAACAAATAGATTTTTTTATGAAAAAGCGATATAATAAAAATAATTATTTAAAAAGTGTCATGAATTAAGACAACATAATGTGAAAATATGCAACAGATGATGATAATGGTTAATAGATTTTTGTTGACATTTGACACAGACACTAAAATACACAAAACAAGCAAATTTTCAGTTTTTTTTTGTTTTATTTTAAAAAATCAAGTTTTAATCTGAAAAAGTAATACATTGAAATGAATATTTCAAAAAGATTTTGAATATTTTTTTTATTTTCAAATAACAAGCAAACTTCTTTTTTTGTTTTTTGCTTGATTGAATACATGCTTCAATGGAAAATAGAAATTATTGGGATATATAAGAAAACCAGTTACCTTTTCTGTGTTATTTTTTAATTTGATAGATAAGAGAAGAGATGGATTCATACTTTTAACTTTTACTAAGGGTTTTTTTGTACGTAAACACTCTTCTTAACTTGTAATTGATCCCCTTAAAATTTTTTTTACTGAATTAATAAAAAAAAAAAATTAATTCTATGTAATTGTAATAAACAAATGTAAACAACAACTTTTGTAAAATTTCGTTTTAGGTCCCGAAGGCTTTTCTCCCTTCCAATTTATCCAAAATAGCATTATTTCTGTGCAAATGTATATGCTGAACTCAAATCAACTGTTAGTTATTGAAGAAACCAACCTTTTTTTTATCTGAACGTTCATAAAAAAAAGCGAACTACATCTCGCACTTTTTGTCTCCCGTGACTCTCACGAAGTCATGTAATTAACTGCAGAATGACTTTCTGCGTAGGCTACAAATTTTGGCCGATTTACTTCCTTCACTGAAACTTCCGCCTATTTACTTCCTGTAATGAAAGTAATACGCCTAGAAATACAATAGCGTATTACTTTCATTACAGGAAGTAAATAAGCCGAAGTTTAAGTAAAGGAAGTAAATTGGCCGAAAATAGACCGAAATTTGTTGTCCTACGCCGAAAGACATTCAGCAGTTAATTCCATGACTGCGTTAGAGTTACGGAAGACAAAATGTAGTTCGATTTTTTTTCTGGACGTTCAGATCAAAAAAGGTAGGTTTCTTCAAAAACTAATTGTTGATTTGAGTTCAGCATTGCAGCATATACATTTGCACAGAAATAATGCTATTTTGGATAAATTTGAAGAGGGGGAAAAGCCTTCGGGACCTAAAACAAAAATTTACCACAACTTTTTTAAATGCACAAAAAATAACAACTCCATGTGTTTTATGCCGAAAATAAATGATTTTGTTTTAATTCGATTAACTGGCTTTTGTATGACAATTCATTTCTATGCAGTTTGAGTGGAACGGAGAGGTTCAGTTTGCAATTAGAGCAAAAAAAAACTGGACCCACACTGTGTGGCCAGAATTATGAACATTGATGTTCACTTGAAAGTGCGAATTGAAAGCTGTTTTAGTGTTTTTTGTGTCTGTTTGCTTTACTCAAACAAAAATTATTATGAAAAAAAAGCAAAATTCAATTAAAATGAAAACAAAAACATCACTAAAAAACAATAAAAGTTGGAAAACCATACAATTGAAATAAAAAAATAAGGTATTCGTTTCGAATTAAACAACAAAACAACAAACAATGGCACAGAATTTAGATGCAGCTAGCAATAATTTGTGTATGTAGTGTAGTGTAAAAAGACACAAAAAGATCAAAGTATAGTTTGTTTTTATTTGTTTTTTTAACATTCAGTTCACAGTTCACAGTCACACTTTCAAAATCTTGAACACGTGAAGTTAAATTATTGTTTCTGGAAAAAAAAATGTCATAGATTATTTAAATTAAGCAAAACAAACCACATTAGGAAAACGAATTTTTAAAAACCTGTTCTAACAAAAATCGAGTCTTCTTAAGCAAGAAATGAACTGAATGGAAAATACCAGGGCTCATACGATCGAAAAATGTATCATTTAATTTTAAAATACTGCACTAATCAATTTTTAAAGAAACTCTTTCTGATCTTGTTTATAACATTTATAACTATAAAATTAAAAACTGTGCCTTAAAGATGGAAAAATACCTTCTGCTTTGACAACAAAAACTGTTATGAACTGTTCTTCTAAGATATAACAAGAAAATGAGTTAAAAAAACAAACAAAAACGAGAGAGAGAATTTGAAATTCCCACTTACACGCCTCAGAATGTAAGATAATAAATCCTAGCAGTGATCAACAGAAAAGGCACTCTTGCCTAGACAGCACAAAAGTATAAACAAATCATTTAAAAAACATTGGAAAAACTAAATATTCGATATTCGGCACCACGCTTCTTAGCGTGATATTTTTTCAAACAAAAAGTAAAAACAAGGGAAGTAATTCTGTTTGCTTAAGGCGGTGTTTGCTAATTTTTAAACCCTTGCTTATTTTATTTCATTTTACTTCTACCAGAATAAAAAAAAAAAAACGGAACAAAGGAAAATAATAAAAGAAAATTCAAATAAAGCAAAACTAAATATTGATAAAAATAAAATAAATCAACTGAAATGAATAAATCTGCTCTAAAAATATTTCAGTCAAATAAAATGTAATTCTTGCATAATTCATTCATTTTATTTGAATTGTTACTGTGGAGAAAATGAAATGAAATCAATAAATAAAATAACCATGATAATGAATAAGAAAAAAGAACTACATTTTTCCTTGTGTTAGCAGTAAAAGAACAGGAAATACGATTACAAAACGTAGTTTCGTCAAATGCTACCAAACGACGCTAGTTAAGTCTATAAAAAGGCAAAGTCTCTCTCTCTCTCTCTCTCTCTCTCTGTCTCTCTCTCTCTCTCTCTGATGTAATGCTACGTAGTAATTTATACTTTCTCCGAGGCTGATGACTGAACTCTCCTTCCGCTTTCAAACGCATGACGCTCGAACTTTACTTCCAAAATGTCTGCCTATTAAATAAATTTAACATCAAAACCTCTTAGGGCATTCTGAACTCAGCGCAAGGCTGACTTGAACTAGGCCATCATAACGATGCTTATCTTTACTTACCACGGCTTCATACGAAAACCATGTTTAAACCTTTCAACTATAGAATAAGTACAAACTTTTATTTGGTTGTTCCAACTCTGTGCAGGGTTGACTTGAGTGCAACAATTAATATGACGTTTATACTGGCTTACTCTAACTCCCAGACCAGAAAGAAAATAGACAAACCCAAGAGACATTGAGAACATACCTTTGTTTCAGTACGATAATGTTAATACATTAATATATCGTAGTGAAACAGAGTTCTGTTCTCAAAGTTCTGTTATATATATATATATATATATATGATAAGGAAATAGGGTTGTTCCAACGAGAGAAATTAGTACAGAATAAAATGTGCGAGAAGCAGTGAACGTTTTCTTTAAAGTGTATATTTATTGTTTTTGTAATTATACATGTTATGAAACATTAAGTGTCCATAATGGTGTTTGTGACGCTACACGTGTTTCGAGTCTAAAATTTACTCTCTTCAGGCGAATAAATTTGTGATTTTTCGTTTGAGTTCTTTGTATTTCCGGTCGCAAGCTTATTGCTTTATAAAGTAAATAGGAAGAATAGGAAAGTAAATAAAATCAGTAAAACAAAATAAAATAAGATGAAATAAGTTAAAATAAAATAAATCAAAATAAAATAAGTCAAATGCTGGCACATTGAATAGTCTGTTTCCACATCAGCATGTGTCTAAATGGATAAACAGAAAACTAACTAACTAAATAAACAGATGAAAGAATCAAGTGTTTATCCCAATTCGAAGTGATTTTGGTCTGGGGTGACTTTTTAGTGTGTAAAAGTTATCCTTTTGTCGCCTTGGCTTATCTTATAATCGGTCATTTGGTTATTTTTTATTGCTTTGACGGTGTTTTGAATTTGGCGCGCGTGTGTGTGTCTATGTGTGCGTTTTTTATTTATTTTGTCTGTATGTTTTGGATTTGTTTTTATGGGTCGTCTGGTTCTGTGTTATTGTTTGGAGTTATCTTTTGAGTTTGGTGTGTGTATGTGTATATGCATGTGGGTTGTGTATGTGTGTGTCTATGTATGCGTGTTTCTGTATGTTTTTCGGTGTGTGTGTTTTTCATGTTGTTTTGTTGAGCGAAGGTTTGTATTTTTCTATGAATCTTTCTTCCTGCATTAATAATATTTCATAATCTGTGTTTTGATAAAGTGGTGCGACAGTAAATTTCCCATCGCTACTTTCATGTAGATGTTGAGAAACATATAATTTCCTGTTACATAATAATTTTATATTGCTCTTATGAAGTGAAATCCTATTGTTTAAGCATTGTGTCACTCCTACTGTGCATTGTGTCGCGCATTTATCGCATTTTAGAGTGTAAACTATATTTTTCGAGTTGCAGCTCAGATCCGATTTTATTTCGAATGTAGTTGCGTTTTCGAACTGGAAGTATTTTCCTTCTATTATTATGTTGCATACTCCACATTTTTTTTGGTGCATTTTGTGACCCCCTGTGTTGTGTGTTGTTGTTCGAATTTTGATGAGGTGAGGATATCTTTTAAATTTTGGAGATGGCGTTTGCTGTTAATTATTTTGGTTGTTTTTAAGATTTTTCTTTATTTTTTCATTATTGTTGAGTAATTCCATGTGGGCTTTGATCTTTGTGAATAATTCTGGATTGTTTTTGTTGTGAGTGGAAACGTATTCTAGAATGTTTTCTTCTTTTTCGTGTTTTTCTTGTTTTTTTGGATTCCGGAGGGATTCTAATGATATTTTTCCTGCTAGTTGGAAACCCTTGTCTATTAGTGGTGTGTAGTATCCTCTCGTTTGTAATGTTTTTCGTAATTCTTCTAGGCTTATTTTACGGAGGGTTTTGTCTGTTACTATCGTGCAAATTCGTCGTGCTAGGGAATAGGGGATCGATTTTAGACAGATTTTTGGATGGTGACTCTTGAAGTGGAGGTATTGTTGGGTGTCTGTGGGTTTGTGGTAAATGTCTGTGATGATGTGATTGTTTTTGTTTTTTATTAGTATGTCTAGAAATGGTAATTCTTTATAACTCTATTCTAGTGTGAACTTGATTTTGGGGTGCAGGTGTTGTAGTATGTTGTGTAGTTTGTTTATGTCCCCCCATGATGGTTTCCAAAAAATAAAACAGTCAACATATGCAACACTCACCCTAGCATATCTAGAAGAAAACCTATACATCCAAATAGGGCATCAATATGGGGAAAACACAAAAACAAAATACACAAAATCGTGGAAAAGATTCCTGGATGACTCTTTCTATGGGGACTTCCCTAAGCTCAGATCTCACCAACCAACAATAGAACAAATTATCAGACTTATATTGGTATATTAAGCGGGGGATTTTAAGCAACGCTATGACAATCATAGGTATTCCTTTTCCAACCCAAATCAAAAATATCAAACAGCCCTTTCACGAAGATTTTGGAATATGAAGGAAGAAGGGATAAACCCCATAGTTAGTTGGAAACTGTTAGGCTCAGTCCGAATCCCTAGGAATTTTCACGATAGGCGTAATCTATGTTTAGAGGAAAAAAATTAAAAAAAGTACCCAAAACAGCACCTACTTTTAAATTTACGGAAAGAATTCATTAGCAAATGTTGTCATAAGTCGAAATTTGTGAATTTAAATTTAATATAAGATTTTAGTAGAATAATTATTTTTAAGCTGGGAAATTTGAATCCCACTACCAAATACAAATCCCAGCCTTATAGATATCTTCCTTCTTCCTTTTCCTATCTAAATATCTACTATTTAATATGTAAGAATCTGTGGACTAACTTTTTAGTCCTTTTTTTTTCTTGCGCCTTTATATATTTTGTTTTGTTTTTGTGAAGATTTGTAGGAATGAACCAAAATGACCTCAGGTCAGATACTACTACCATGCAGAGAATACATTGTTTCTTTTACCCTCTCTGTCTCTAAATAACTCCCAAGAACTAAGATACCCAAATATATTCCCTTTTCTTTCTCTGCTACTATTTCTCTTTCCCCTACTCTCTCTATCTCCCTGACCCATGCTTGACCTAAAGGATTGGCCAGTCCCTCTCTAGCTTCTAAGCAGGCAACATGTGTTCTCTTGCTAGCAGACACTTAACACGAAAGTATGTAAAAATAAGAAAATAAAATATTCCTCTCAACGCTAATATTTGTATCCACTTCTTTGTCAATTATACCCACAAAGATACCAAATATTACAGATTCTTACTTCCATTTTGTTGTTCATAATTCTATTACACATATAACTTCCCTGCGCCTTGTTATAATTTTATATGTATTTATATTTATTTTTAATGCTAAATCTAGATTACCTTTTACACATAAAGATTACTTTTGGTTAACTTTTAGCAGAGCCCTTACAATAAAAATATAATAATTTTGTTCCTTTTATACTAAGCCGCTTTAAATTTTGTTTGTTAAATTTGTCAAAAATAATTAAGATTAAATTTAACTCGTGAATTGCGAATATCCTTTAACTTTTTAAGTAAATTATGCTCGGGAATGTGTATATATGCGTATATATATATATATATATATATATATATATATATATATATATATATATTTTAATTCAGATACTTCAATCCAAGGGAAAAAAGCAGGAAGGTAAATTCCAAAAACATATATATGTGTGTGTGTGTACTTGTAGTAATGGATTCCTTTTAGATCTACCCTTGAAATTAATATTTTTAATTTAATTTTAAATTTTAAATTTAAGATTTATATTTAAATTTGTATGTCAAAATTTTGTTCTATTAAATTTGTCCCTGTCATTATTTATTTAAACTAAAATCGCTTAAAATTACCGAAAAACTGTGTTGCAAAAAATTACTGTAAATTTTTTTCCACTTCAACTATAAATTCATTTAAACACTTAAGCCGTCAATTAATAGAATCAGCTAGGAATACTGTAGTAATGTTGTAAAATGTTTATAAAAAGAACAGTTTTTTCATGCTTTAACACGTGCATGACCATGATATTATAACATATAAAAAAATTCCATTTTGGATAATTTTCACGTTTTAATGAACGCTAGCAATTTTTGTCAATCGTTATATTTGAAGCGGAAAAAAATTACAGTAATTTTTAGCAAAACAGTTTTGGTGTAATTGTTTGTTACCATAACTCACAACCCTGAAGATGATTTCAGAAAGAGATTGAAAGTACTTGGGTACCTTGAAAAGTGAATGATAATAATATCTGTCAACGTTCCTGCTAATTTCTGACATCTTTCAATTATAATACGCGAAAGATTATCCGTGAGTATGAACGGATTTTATTAAAAATAAGCAGACATAATGTTTGCAATTTATTTAATCTGACATATATATATATATATATATATATATATATATATGTTAATTTTTAGTTACATTCTCCCCTTTTTTTTGCGAACCCAGACGATGTCAATTTTTTTCTTTTCCTATTTATTTGATTTTATTCTATCTTTTTCTTTTTCTTTTTCCTTTTCTTTTTCTTTCCCTTTATTTTTATTTTTATTTTATTTTATTTTATTATTTATTTTTTAATTTCTTTGCAATCTATTTAAAAAGGAAAAGTAGACTAATTTTTCTCCAGTTTCTGAAAGGTTTTTTTCTGTTGCTGAGGTGATGTGTCGTTCCCCGTGGGGATCTTCATATCGAAATGGCCATTCAACATCTTTGAATTAATCCTTTTTTAATATATATTTGCTCTGTAATATTTTATTACATGGAGCTCTCTTCCTGTATCATTTTTTAATATTAAAATAAACTTTTAATATTAATTAGGATCGGGTTTTTTGGAATTTACCTTCCTGCTTTTTTCCTTTGGATTGAAGTATCTGAATTAAAATATATATATATATATATATATATATAAGTGAATAAAGAATGAAGAAAGTATTAACAACGTTCAAAAACATTCATTTTAAACATTGCTCAATATAGAAATAAAGCTATGGATATTTATTATAAGTTATTAGAACATGTACAAATTATAATTTACTACAAAAGTGTACATTTTATTTCGACTTCGAAAAAACAATGTCCCATTAGGTAGTTAATGATGATGGTAAACGGCCACGGGGACTTTTTATGAATGCTCAAATTTCAAAATGAAAAGAAGTTATAACGTTTTCACTCATGGTTGTATAAACCTAATATGTATTTTTGGTATGGTTACGTTTAGTCATAATTTCTGTTCTTTCATTCAGTAATAGATTTTTGTTTGGGAATGACATAATAGCTGACTTTTCTTCCTGGTACAGTCTACATATTTTACCACCGTTGTTAGGCTTGGAAGATTACCATCATTATTAACTACCTGTCGAAACAAAATGTACACTTTTGTAGTAAATTATAATTTGTACATGTTCGAAACTATAACTATATATATATATATATATATATATATATATATATATATATATATATATATATATAACGGTCATGTCACGTTGGATACACCGGTTCCCGCTCGATCACCGAAGTTGAGCCTGGTCAGTACTTAGGTGGGTGACCACTTGGGAATACTAGGTGCTGTTAGCATTCACGGATGTGCGTTGGGGTGCGGTGGATGTCGGCTTGGAGGGGGAAATCGGTGAGCCGAGTTCCAATTTCAGTCGAGCACGCTGCATTCACTTGCGCACTGGTACCCTTGGGAAAGGTATTAATCCGTTCGTTCCCTCCAATTATGGGTTAAATAATTGAGGTCTGCTGTTCGTGCGATTTGTGGCAGTCATCTGCACCAATTGTTTGTTATCAGCAGTTCCAAAAAGTGTGGATGGTACTACACAATGCCTTCACCACTATAAACAAATCTCTGTGTGGTTGTCTTGCTGGAGAAAGGTTGGACCCTCATACGTTGAACGCGACGGGAGAATCCATTATATATATATATATATATATATGTGTGTGTGTGTGTGTGTGTGTGTGTGTGTGTGTGTGTGTGTGTGTGTAAAAATAGAAAAAACGGCCCATGGTAGAAGCCTGAGATTATGTATGCTTCTGATATTATTGTTTACATAAACACATAGCCACGCCTAAATATATCTCACACAAACAAACTTTAAATTTCATCATATTACCCCCAGGAGAACGTTTTCCTTCTATTAGTCCAAGTACAAAAGGGCAGCTTTTATCCATGGTAACCTGTGTTGTGGTGCAATAGATATCAGCTCAGAATTAGAAATCAGAGAACCGAGTTCGAATTCCAGTTGAATTCATTGCAATCACTTACGCGCAAATACCCTTGGGAAAGGTATAAATCCATCTCTTCTCCCTCTAGCTATGGGTTGAATAACAGGTCATATTGAGTTCTGAAACCTAAGTTGGCAACCAGTCTACTGCAGAAAGAAATGGCTACCTACTGCGGGAAAATCTTTTGCTTAGTCAGTCATGGATCGAAAGAGACATGATCACCCAAGCATGTATCACGAATGGAACTTAACTAACTAATCCGGATAAAAGGATTGAATAGCAGGACAGATTGGGTTATATAGCCTTGATTGGCAACCAGTCTTCCACAGAAAGAAATGGCAACCTAGTGCAGGAAAATCTGCTTAGTCAGTCATGGATCAAAAGAGACATGATCGTTCAAGCGTCCATCACGGATGACATGTAACTGACTGACTGAATCTGTACAAAACAGAAGCTGTCACACTGACAATTTTCAATATATTTTAAACATTAGTTTTCTTCATTTAATTGTGTGTGTATGTGTGTGTTTGTATATATATATATATATATATATATATATATATATATATATATATATATAAATATACAGTATTTTTTGCTCTACTTTCGTACTTTCGTATAGAGCACTTTACTGTTAAGGTTTCGTCTTGGGTTTTTTTTCTTTCAAACTAGCACTTGACGCATTGTTCTTGTGCGTGGTTTGTTTGTTTCTTTTTTCTTCCCCTTTATTTAACCTACGAGGTAGTCCTCGTTGAGTTATTTGACGATTTAAGTTACTGTTAGGTTAGCATTGGTTTTTCGGACATTTAGTCTATAATTATTAGTGCTGCTTTATTGTAATTAAGTATATTAATATGTGTGTGTGTGTGTGTGTGTGTGTGTGTGTGTGTGTGTGTGTGTGTGTGTACTTAATTGCAACTTGTAACTGCTGTTTAAATTCACAGTGTACTGCATAATAAATGAATCCAATTTTAATCTCTGACAATTTAGGTCAATCTTTTCATTGAATATGTTTCTACATTTAATAAATAACACCATTTGCTTTCAAGAACACTTATATTTAATGCGGAAAAACGCAGGATGGGAGATAAGGAACTTGACGGCCTACCTAACAATCAGTAAAAGATTAAGAAATTCAGTGCTACATTCTAAAGTATAATCGACTGTCGGAATAATCAATCGACCAGTTAAGTGCCATACGTGATATACGCTTTGGGCGATCATGTCTCGAAAGAAACATGACTGACTGCGCAGAAGATTATCCCGCAGTAGGTTGCCGTTGCTTTCTGAGGTAGACTGGTTGCCAGCCAAGGCTAAAGAACCCAATCTGTTCTATTATTTAATCCATAACTGGAGGGAAAAGATGGATTAATAACTTTCCCAATGGGATTTGTGTGTAAGTAAATCCCCCAACCTATGCAAAAACACAGGATAGGAGACAAGGAACTTGACGGCCTACCTAACAACCAGTAAAAGATTAAGAAATTCAGTGCTACATTCTAAAGCAGGGGTTTTCAAACTTTTTGACTTACGGACTTCTTTATTAAAAATTTATCCATAGGTGACACTTGCACTCTGAAAAAAAAAGTAAATTTGAACATCAAGCTCTTGCATATGTAAAATAATTTTTTGTATAAATAACGTTGACATGTAATGGGCGATAGTGCAAGCTTTCGTCATTTGATAACATTAATAAGTAAAAATAAATATCCAGATATTGAAAATTTATACTTTGAATTTCACGTGATGAGTTAATCCACGGACCCCCTATCTTATCCTTGCAGACCCCCTGTGGTCCGCGGACTACAGTTTGAAAACCCCTGTTCTAAAGCATAATCGACTGTCGGAGTAATCAGTCCCCGAACATATGCAAAATACAGATGAAAAATAGACCAAAAGAATAACATAGAATTTAAAGAAACCAGAATGCGCAAACTAAATTCAATAGAAGCAGATAATTTCGCCTGTCATCTTGTTCACATGCGTCCCCAGTTTTTTTTTTTTAACAGGTTTTGAAGTTTATCCCTTGCTTCCTGTTTAGCAGTAGACGTTCCGGTTCCTTCTAATGTCTTCTCATTCTCTTTTTTCCCCAAGTAGTTCGTTGCATCTTAGTGGCATTATTACCTTGCGTCTTTGTGTCATTATCGCCATTCTTGGGGTGAATTGTTTTTTTTTAAATAACACAATAGACTACAGAACAACTCACTTTGTAGAGATGCACATGCTGATGTGGTAATGTGAAGCTAATTCTAATCCAGATATAATAAAAAAAAATATTTTAGAAACACTAAAAGAAGTTTCTTTCAAACTAAAAGTTTCTAATTATTTTAATTGGTATCACCCACGCAAGGCATTAAAGCTACTAAGACACAGTGATGTGGAAGAATTAAGAACATAAATATTTACAATGAGAAGATAAAGAAAAGTGTAATTAGGAGAACATGTAGGAAACTCGATTATATTTATCAAATTAGCCTTACACCAAACATAACCGAACTCCCCACAATTTAATATTATCAGAAGGTTGAAAAGAAAAAAACTCCCTCGTTTAAAAAAGGGAAATTTATTTATCGAGCAGAATAACTTCCAATTTGTATGTATGAAATTATTTAACTGTGAAAATGTTCTAACAGAAAGTTAAAGTAGTAAAGAGTTCAAGAATTCAGAGTTCGTTTGTTTTAGCGAAACGTGATTTGTACAGAAAAAGATAAATCTATGTTTCGCTGTATGTATCAACAAGTAGTAACGTCTTTGCTCCTCTCTTTCTTTTGTGTGAACGGTGAGTAGGGGAAGAAAAAGAAGAAATAAAAAAGCACGAGAGAGAAAGCGATTGCTGGTCGCTGGGACAGCTGTGTCTAATCGGCGGTCTAAATTTTCTGCTACTTCATGACTGGTTTCCTTTCCGATCTCTGCTCCATTGTCTCCCTTGATTCAACTTTCTTTATTTATATCAAAAAACGATTTGACATCGGCTCGCTACTTTTCTCAGTTTGTAAGTCGCTCCTTTTTTTATTGGTCAGGATATGTTTTCACACAAGCGCGCGAAACTTTGCCTTGGACTTTTCTTCAGCTCGGAGCCAGTCCATTTTTCTATTGGTCAAAAATAAATTTCGCACTGGCTCGCGAATTTGGAAACATTGAAGAAAAGAGTCATTTTTATTCCGTATTCACCACATACAGTAGCTACCGACTGAGATTGCATTTAAATTTTTGAAGATTGAAGTTGGCTGGAAAGTATGGCGCGTGGAGGGAATTCTACAAGCGAAAAGTGTGAGAAAAGAAACTGTTAACATAGAACTTACAGCTACATCTAGCAAGCTCAACTGTAAATTAATTAGATCTTGACGCTAGTCTAGTAATGCGCTTAAAAGAGGCACTGAACCATATGTGGCAGCAATATTCTAAGCATGGACGAATGGTAGACTTATAGATATCTTAGATAGATTCCGGAAAAAAAAACCTTCAATGTATTCAACAGACAACATCCGGATAAATTGCTATAGTCTGAATTATTTACCAAAAACTGGAGAAAACGTGTGGATTAACGAGCCTCTGAAATAGACCTGAGGACCTTGCGGTGTGGAATGCTAGTCCGATGTTCCATGCATGTCTTCACTAGTTTGCACGTTCCTGGGTATGACGGTAAACTGCATCCAGCTGCAAGGTCTCTGATTGGGTGGTTGTGAGAAGCATGGACCCACCTCTTAATTGCTGTTGTTCTCAGATCCACCCTAACCCGGAGTGGTAGCACCTGTTAGGGTCCCAGTTATGGGCAAATAGTTAACCCCTAGACTGGTGTCAAAATACTATGAAAGAATAAAAATACACTTTTATAGAAATATATACATAAAAATAAACTTTTATAGGAAAATATACATTTTTGAAGGAAAATATTACCAACAATACATTTTTGAAGAAAAATTATTACCATAACACATTTTTGAAAAAAAAAAATGTTTCTCAGCAAAACATTTTTGAACACAAAGCTAGAAGACATTTTCAGTTTTCTTAATTAAAAAAGAATAAAAACAAAAAAATTTCATTAAAATCTGACTAAATCAACCTTCTCACTACAACCGAACATTAAAAAAAAATACCTTAAAACCCCACCTTTTTGGCATTAAATAGCCCACAGAGGTTGGTATGCCGTTAAACAAAACTCAAAACTCATACTCACTAGTTTGCAGATTTTTTTTTTTCAAGTCCAAATAATCTTTAGCTGTGGGTAACAGTATTTTCCATACTGGAAACGTTATACCTTTTACAACATAAGGTTAGTTATTTTCTTCTGAGAAAGATGAATTTACAAGGTTTATGTGACAACTTGTAAGTAAAATCAGTTTTTGTAGAGTGACGAACCCCAGCTGCTAATTATTATGCGTAGAAGTAAGACGTGTTTGCTCATGTCAGCTGCTATGTAGGATGCGGAGAAGACGGACATCACAACCCCATAGCTGTAGAGCGAACAAAAGAATCAACATGAACTTACCAGAAGCATCAAAGATATTACCGGCCTATTCGAGAAATGTTACAAGTAAGATCCTCTCACTTTTTATCTCTTTTACACTGCTTGTTGTATATATATATGCTGTAATTGTTCTGTAAATTAGTGACAATATTTACACATAATTTCTTGGGTGACTAAGCGGTATAAAAATCTCAGAGATATACTAATGCTTATATCAAGTAGAAATATTTTCTCTTTTTTGGATAGCACTCTCAAACCTGCGTTGTGGTACAGTGGATATCGGCTCTGAACGAGAAACCGGGGAGCCGAGTTCGAATTCCAGTTGAATCCATTGTATTCACTTACGCGCAAATACCCTTGGGAAAGGTATTAATCCGTCTCTTCCTTCCAGTTATGGGTTAAATAGCAGGACAGATTGGGTTCTTTAGCCTTGGTCGATAACCAGTCTACCGCAGAAAGCAATGGCAACCTACTGCGGGATAATCTTCTGCCCAGTCAGTCATGTCTCTTTCGAGACATGATCGCCCAAGCGTGTATCACGTATGGCACTTAACTGACTCTCAAACCCGGTAGTGATTTCATAGTTTAATATTTATTTAAAGACCAATTTAATTTATCCGTGGGTTCCAAAATTCAATAGGAAGTTCTACCATTTCAAAATAAATAAATTCAACACGTATCGTTGTCGGTACCCGCTCACATTCGAACATCGGTATCGCCGTCTTTTCTTCTTATTCCTTTTCTCCCCCTCTGGTAGTGGTGACGGAGATGGATGTGAAGGCCTAGCTTACTTCTGAAGAGTCCTGAGCAAAAGTCACAGAGGAATTTGGATGATGGACGCGGTTAGGCGATTCAGACCCTCCTGACAGCATGTCGCAGATCCTCTTCATGTTCAAGTCTTGGTCCTTGGAGAATGATAATCTCTTTGATGTTGATGTTGTCCTTCTAACTGATGTGAAGAAATCTTCTGAGCTTCGTTTACCGAAATAGGTCTAGACGTTTGATGTCCTGACACTACAAAGTTCAGGTCTCGCAAGTAGGGAGAATTATGACCCGGAAGACCATGATTTTTAAAGTGAGGCCGTAATTGCTTAAGACCCGATGTCAAAGAGTTCTGTACGCAGTATGAACCGCATTGATCTCGTTGTCAATGTCTCTCTCACAGGTTACATTATTTGAGATGATGCTGCCAAGGTAGAGAAATTCATCAACGATCTACCAGCCGATGTCGATGTTGATACTGAGGTCTAGTGTTGCTTGTTCGGGGTCCGGCTGAATGAAAATTTTGTCTTTTTGACAGACATGTATATATAGAACATAAATAACGATAATTTTTCATCTATGATTCAAACAATAGAACCGAAATGTAATAAATAAAATTAAGTCATTGTAATTTAACATTGGTTTATAAAGAATTGTCTTGTGTGACGATTATGATGATCGCAGTGTCTGTTGAAAATGGCTTGGCAATCCAGACACAACATCGCAGGTCGTCCATTCTTCAGGTAGTGGCGCGATCGGTACGGTAAGTTTCTTTAAGTTCGCCCAAAATACGTCTACTGTCTCGCCAGGGCACAGGTCGGTTCCAAATGCAGTTAATAAAGCACGCTTTATCTGCTCAATATCATATTTTTGTTCTTTGTTTAGCTGCCTATATACGGCAAGGGGCCCGCCTTTCAAACATAGAGGAAGAATTCGTTTGATCTTCGTGATCTCACATAATTCGCAGACCAATTCAATATTCTCGATCCACTCAATTACAGGCTGTCCAGTCTTATCGCCAGTGAATTCGGGGATCAGTTTTTTGTCGAACGGTCTTTCTGCTATCTTGCTAAAGACAAAGTAAATGCCTAAATTGCTTTTAATAGAAATAGAAATAGGGAAAAAAACGGAAATAAAATTCCGTGTGTCAACACTAAATTCAATTGCAGATCTGGTGTGAGCAGTCCGGCAGGTTCAATTGCAGATCTGGTGTGAGCAGTCCGGCAGGTTCAATTGCAGATCTGGTGTGAGCAGTCCGGCAGGTTCAATTGCAGATCTGGTGTGAGCAGTCCGGCAGGTTCAATTGCAGATCTGGTGTGAGCAGTCCGGCAGGCAACGTAGTAAAAAAAAAAAAAAAAAAAAAAAACGGGGTCAAAAATACAACCTTCCCTTCGCAACAGAGGAAATCGCACTTTCGCTCATCAAGCTCAAAAATTGTATTTTCTCTCTCAAAGCTCCCCAAAAATATATTCTCTAGTAAAACAACGGCCTTTATTCACCGAATAATTTTTTTATGATTGGCCACGCCAGACAGGGAGGAAAAAATAACATGGCTTCTGATAATCACAGCAGTTCTTTTTGTGCTAACAATTTTTGGTAATTTTCCTTCGGCGGGCCACACACACACAAAAAATACAAACTCTTTTTCGAGGGAGGTGATTTTCTTTTTTGGTACGTGGGCATAAACGGAAGTGGGGTAGGCGATTGAAGACATGTTCTTTGAAGTTGCTATTAACTGAAACGGAATCCAGTTCAAAGCGAGCTCGTCTACTGAATTACTCATTACTAACCTTATTTATATTTAAGAGGATCAAGGCTTAGAATTTTTCAGCACCAAAATAAAACGATTCAATTGGTGTTGGTCCATTATTTTTGTTCACTTTGCCATGTGGTATGGTTCCATACTATATCTGCGATAAAAAATGATTTAATTAAACTGATTTGAAATTTACAAAATCAAAAGAACGAGTGTTGCTGATTGTGTGCGCATATTTTGTAAAAATGTCTAAAATAAAGTTGAAATGAGTTGACAAGACTGGTTTTCCTTAACAAGGATTTAATCAACAAAACATTTCCTGACTAAGCAATTCGTCAACTGACGAATGCAAGTAAGGGAAGTAATTACACTAACAAAATGCCAAGGGCAGATAAGTATAGTACATTCTCCCCCTCCTTTTTTTTTTTTTTTTTTTTTTTTACGGTTCATCATACCTCTTTGGCTTACGAATTTCCCGTTGGGATCGTCTGGGTATATCAGGAATTCTTGACATTACTTGAGGAGGAATAATATTTAAATCACTTGGAGAAGATACAATTTCTGAGTTAACGATAGTTTGTGAATCGTTACTATCTACTTTTTCCTTGGGAGATTCATTAGTGGGTGTAGAATCATTTAGGTCTTTCTGGATATCATCTACAACATTCTCGCTTTGTAATGAGATCCTTGCTGGTGCTAGGTCGCTTACAGAGACTGTAGATTCGCGACCATTGGTGAATCTTATGTGTGCATATTGGGGATTTGCTTCGAGTAACTCTACTTCGTCAACCAATGGTTCGTACTTACTCGCTCGGACATGGCGACGCAAAAGAACAGGCCCTGGCTTAGATAGCCAAGTGGGTCAGGAATGGCCGCTGGGAGTTCGCCGTTGATATGAAAAGAGTCTTTCATGTGGTGTGGCATTAGTAGCGGTACAAAGAAGAGATCTTATGGAGTGTAGCACTTCAGGCAAAACCGTTTCCCACTGCGATTCCTTGAGATTTCTTGAGGCTAGGGCTAATAATGTGTGTTTCCATATAATCCCGTTATACCTTTCACACTGACCGTTTCCTTGGGGGTGATAAGGCGTTGTCCGGCTAGTAGCAATCCCGAGATTGGTGAGATATTCACGTACTTCCTTTGATAAGAAGGATGCACCCTTATCCGAATGGATGTAGGATGGCATGCCAAATACTATGAATATTTGACTTAGACCCTGTATTACAGAGTCTGAATTAGTGCTTGTACATGCGAAAGCAAAAGGGAAACGTGAGTACTCATCTATAACCGTTAATAGGTAACGGTTTTTCGAAGTTGAAGGAAGGGGCCCCTTAAAGTCAATGCTGAGTCGTTCCATTGGTTGTGTAGCTTTGACTAGGCGTCCAGCTTCTGGTGTATAGAAGCGTGGTTTCCATCTGGCACAAACTGCACATGCTGCACACACTCTCTTAACCTCTTCAATAGAGTACGGAAGATTCCTTATTTTAACAAAATGAGCTAACCTGGTTATACCCGGATGACAAAGATGTTCGTGTATTTCATGCAATCTTCCCATGTTGTCGAGTGCATTGCACTGGACACGCGAGAGCGTATCGGCTGGAATATTGTTTTTCCCTGGTCGGTACATGATATCGTACTCGTAACACCCCAATTCCATTCTCCATCTTTCGATCTTGCTGTTCTTGATCTTTCCATGCCTTCTTGCATCAAACATGAAATTCACAGCTTGTTGATCTGTGACTATCACAAAACGTCGTGCTGATAGATAATGTGACCACTTTTTAACTGCCTCTACTATTGCACAAGCCTCCTTTTCTACGGAAGAGTGTTTTCGTTCTGTAGTCGTAAGTGTGCGTGAAAAGAATGCTACTGGACGGTTTGCTTGATTGAGAGTGGCTGCAATAGCAGTATCAGAGGCATCGGTTTCTACTACAAGAGGTATCTTTTCGTCGACTGAGTGCAATAAGGCCTTTTCAATTTCCTCCTTGAAGATTTCAAATGTTTTTATCGATTCTGGATCAAGGGGGAATGAATTAGCTGTTATTAAGGGTCTAATCTTATCAGAGAATTTGGGTATCCACTGGGAGTAGTAAGAGAATAATCCAAGCACTCGACGCAGAGAGGTTTTGTTCTGAGGAATAGGTAACTCTCTTAATGGCCGTAGACGTTCTGCATCAGGTCTAAGTAAGCCCTGTGATATACTATAGCCGAGAAAATCAATGGATGTTTTAGAGAACACGGACTTCTCTTCATTGAGAGTGAGGTTATACTGGGTAATAATCTTTTTTAATTTTTCTAAGTTCTCATCATGGTCTTGCTGATTTTTCCCGACTACGACAATGTTGTCTACATAGGCATACACTCCCGTTAGATTATTTTCCTTAATAATCTTGTCTATTATCCTTTGGAAACATGCAACACCATTGGTCACTCCAAAAGGAATTCTACAAAATTGGTAAAGTTTACCGTTAGCTTCAAAAGCTGTATAAGGCTTATCTTCTTATTTTATTGGTATCTGGTGATAAGCACTCTTCAGATCCAATGAGCTATAAACTTTAAATTTTGATATTTCCTGGGCTAAGTCATCCATTCTTGGTAATGGATAAGCATCCAATCTAGTAAATCTGTTAATTGTTCTACTATAATCGACTACTAGTCTCTTTCTTTGACGTTCATTTGTTACTATTAAAACCTGAGCCCTCCAAGGGGAAGTACTTTCCTGAATTACACCCTCTCTGATCATTTTCTCAATCTCAGTCTGTATGAAACGTCTGTCACCCTCTCCACACCTTTTAGATTTAGTTGTAATAGGTTTACAGTCTGAATCAATGTTGGAAAATAAAGATGGTGTGTCCACTAATGCCGAGGGCACACTACAGGAGATAGGATGAGAGATTTCAAGATCTTTCTTAGAGCCACCGAATGCAAAAGATATAGTGGAATGTTGTGACATGAAATCTTGGCCAAGAATAATATCAGAGCAGAGTTTGGGTAGAACTGAAAGTTTTACATTTGGATACCACTCACCCAGAAGGTTCAAATCCACCGTACACTGTCCTTTGATAGAAGCTTTAAGTGATGATGACGCCATGGACACGTTACCAGTAGCAGGTTTTATTTGTATTTTGTGTTTCCTCACATAACTGAGGGAGATAAAGGATCCTGAGCTCCCCGTATCCATTAGCGCCGTACCGGCGCCATTTTTCCCGACCAATACGTATAATGCAGCCTGTTTTAGGGATCCTAAGGAGGCAGACGTAGTGTTGGATATCAACATTGTCGCGAGTCTGTGAGAGCATGTTGCAGCAGATGTCGTATTTGGGTTCGAACGGCACATTTTTGAGAAATGGCCTTCTTTTTTACATTTAAAACAGGTAGCGTTTCTTGCTGCACACACACTTCTGTTATGACGAGGTCCTCCACAAAAAAAACACGTATACTTGGTGTTAGCCAAAGCTGCACAACAAGCATTAATGGGGACCGTTGACTGGACACCGGTACAGTTATTTTCCTGAGAAACTGCACCCACAATTGGTGTTTGAGTGTATGTATATGCTTCTGAATTTTTCTGAGCTGCATGGAGCGCTCTAGCTTGGTCGATAGCTATATTTAAATGCAGTGTTTTGTTTTCAAGTAGCCGTTGTCGAATAACGTTTGAACGTAAACCTGTGATGAATGCATCTCTGACACAGTCGTCTCGGTTTTGAATCGCATCAACTGGTTTAAAGTTACATTCTTTCGCTAGTAACTGTAGTCTTTGCACGTATTCGTCAATATTTTCCTCCTCTTTTTGGCCGCACGTGGCAAGTAAATGCCGGGCGAAAACTTCGTTCGGGGGTTTTATGTACAGTTCTTTCAGACGGTTAACTGCACTATCAAACGTATCACATTCAGCAATGTATTCGTATACCTCAGAAGAAATACAGTTTATCAGTGTATCGAGTTTATCCAAATCAGTATGGATGTTAGGGTCAACAATTTTACGTAGGAACGACGAGAAACTTCGAAGCCAGTGATTAAAGTGCTTACTTGAGGATGTTGTATTAGGAGGGGTGCCCAAACGTTCCGGCTTCAAGTATTTATCCATACTGTTGAATATGTTTTGTTGATTAAATTGAAATGAGTTGACAAGACTGGTTTTCCTTAACAAGGATTTAATCAACAAAACATTTCCTGACTAAGCAATTCGTCAACTGACGAATGCAAGTAAGGGAAGTAATTACACTAACAAAATGCCAAGGGCAGATAAGTATAGTACAAAAGTCATCGAACTTCTACTCCTTACCACCACATAGAGCAATTATTCTCAAACACTTCTTAAGCGTGCCGTGAAATATTGTCACGGCATACCTATATATACATGTGTGTATGGAAGCAGTAATGGTACAGTGTTAGTATTTGAATAGATGAATACGTATGACATTTTTTTCAAATAATTATCTTCATTATGTTCCTTCTAATACTGGACTTCAGTTAAGGGAAGAAGAAGAATTAACCACCATTTCTAGTGGTGAACGGTTCAAAATAAGACATCCGATGGTACCCATGGATACATTTTGGAATTCAATAAAAAAAGAATATCCCTCATTAGCTAAGAGTGTTTCATTAGTTTCATTGCAATTTTCTACTTCTTATCTATGTGAATTAGGATTCTCAAACCCTAAGTAACACCAGAAATAACCAAAAATAAAATAATAAAAAAAAAAAGTGAGAAAGACTACACTGAAAGGAGAATGGATACTCATGACAGAGCGGGTCATTAGATCAATTAATATTTCAGTAGAATGCTAAACTAGAGATACCATTTGACTAGCAACCAAATTTAGGCAACATGCGAAAATAAAGAGATATTTTGGACATGGGAACAAATCCGTCATGTTTCCTCGATGTTACAAAGCAATGCGCTTGCTGCAACTATAATTCTTCAAGGCTATTCCAATTTCTACAAGCTTACCGCACATGTGCTATTTACTGCACTGACCTATCAACTGCTAAGGATAAATTATTAAACATTAAAGACTCGTAGTTTCGATGAATTTTCAAGAAGAGAAAATGTTCATAAAATAAATTGAGAGAGTTTGTTTCCCACATAAAAGTTATACGGTTGTATTTAACCTGAATAAAAAGATATATTTTAAGGTACTTATTTTAGGAGTTGAATAGAGTTCTTTGAAATTCATCTGCTCTCCTTAGATGTTGATAATTTTGGCACTCTTTGCAGAATTCTTTGACAGACTTGTCCATCCGTAACCAGTAATACCTTGATTTTGATAAGCCTAATGAAGCTGATATTTCTGGGTGTGACAATGCGTTCAGACTGTCAAATATAGATTTCCTAAATTCTTGCGGTACGAAAAGTATCGGAGACGGTAACGATATGTCGCACATTATAACTTGGTCTTTACCTGTATGGTAAGGTTTCAACCTGCCTTTTAATTGTTTAAGTTCTTCATCCAGTTTCTGATGAGTAACAATTTCCTGTAAATCACAAAGATCTATTGTCACAGCGTTAGCCGGCCTTGATTAGCAGTCTGCAACGATATTTTCCCGTCCTCTTATATGAGAAATGTCTGTGATATATTCGCTTATAAAGCTGAGATGACGCTGTTGTCTGCCTGACTTTAAAGTTGACAACCAGTCTACCACAGAAATATAATAGCAACCAACTGCGGGAAAATTTTCTGCTTGGTCAGTCATGGCGCTTTCGAGATATGATCCTTCAATCGTGCATCACTTATGGCACTTAACTGACTGATTGAACCAAACTTTAAAGATTTGCAGTTTCGATGAATTCTCTAGAAGAGAAAATGTTCACGCTAAATCATCGGACACTAAGTAATATTCCAAAATGCTTAAAAAATTGAGAGAGTTCGTTTCTCACATAAACGTTATACGATTGTATTCAACATGCATAAAAAGATATATTTTAAGGTACTTATCTTAGGAATTGAATAGAGTTCTTTGAAATTTCCCTGCTCTCATTAGATGCTGATAATGTATCAGCATGCAATTTGTCATCGGCGTTGTTCAGACGTGTTGGACACTGCTTTTCTATCTCTCACTTTTTTTCTGCCTTGATTCAACTTTCTCTACTTATTTGTATCAAAAAGCGATTTGACATCGGCTCGTTACTTTTTCTCAGTTTGTAAGCCTCTCTCTTTTCATTAGTCAAAGTAAATTTTCACATACGCACGCTAAACTTTGTCTTGTTTTTTTCTTCAGAGCCAATCCCTTTTTTTATTAATCAAAATAAATTTTCACGCAGGCTCGCGAATTTGAAAACAGTGTAGAAAAGAGAATAATTTTTTTTTTTCGTATTAACCACATTTTCACTCTGAGTAAGTGCATCTCGGAACGAGAAATCGGTGAACCGAGTTCGAATTCCAGTTAAATTCCTTGCATTCACCATTACCCTTGGGAAAGATATTAATTAAAAAATCCATCTCTTCCCTGCAGTTATGGGTTAACAGGACAGATTGGGTTTTATAGCCTTGACTGGCAACCAGTCTACCGCAGAAAGTAATGGCAACCTACTGCGGGATAATCTTCTGCCCAGTCAGTCATGTCTCTTTCGAGACATGATCTCCCAAGCGTGTATCACATAGCATTTACTGAAGTGCACTTTTTAACAGTGTTAAGTTCTAACTGCTATGTTTATTTTTTGAATATAGGAAAATCTTGACTTGATAATATGTGTGTAGCCAGAAATTTAATCGTATGGTTTCGTGGGCCTGACAATCTTGTTTGTTTTCATTTTCTGTCACCAACAAACATTTATTTTCTAAATAGAAACCCATCCCCATTGCCTAAGTAAATGAAGTGAGTGTACTGTACTGCTTTAGTGTATTGCACGAATTCCGTGATATTGAATTGAACCACTCCCGAATTCACAATATTTTAAATTTAAAATAAATGAATAACTACAAAGCAATGTCTTAGTTTTACGCTATAAAAGAATAAATAAAAATGAACGACTATCAGTCCGGGTTACTACGATATGATAATGAGTGCGTTTTTTTTCCTTCTAAATGAAAGCAAGACAAAAACACAGTTACCCCCCCACCTCATTTTAAAATACCCCCCCCCCCCCAAAAAAAAAGAAAAAAATCGTGGAATTTTGATGATCCGATTCAAACGAAATGTTTCATTAATGAATAGAGGTTATTTTATTTGAAAATGTGGGGTCTCGTTTGTTTCACCCTCCTATGTACATTCTTTTTTGGGTTAAACAAACACTTACACAGTATGCACTAATAATTTACAATTTATAATTATAATGAGAAGACTATACTGTAATTTAAATCATGCTATGAACGAGTTTTTGATTAGTGTGTCGACTGTAGCACAAACAATAAAATTTTAAAATGTTACGCATAAGCATTTCTGTCTGAAATTAATCGACAAATTCAAGAGAATGAAGGAAAAATTAAAACTTTTAAAACGAAAGCAAGTGTCAAGGGCAGATAACTCTAATTACATTCACTGACAGCACCGGCTTCTGGCGTGTTTTCAGTGCGTAAAAAAAAAGACGTAAAAAAAAAAACAACCATAAAAAAAAAAAAACAGTTACGCCAAGACATTTTGGTTGGTACCAACATTTTTTTTTCTTTGATTTTTTTTATGGAACAAAACTCTACGCTACGACGAGAAGAAAACGATAATGGCAAATGAGTACCCTCCATTCCATTTAAATGGACCACGTTTTGATCAGGTAATAATTATTTTAAACTAAAGTAATTAATTAGTTTGTCTTTTTTTTTTTTTTTTTTTTACTGAATCAGAATGAAAGCAGGATTCATAGTTTATTGTTTTTTGTAAGCTCCGCGATTTTGAATATCGTATACTACATGACCCCAAAAAGTTTTCAAATTTCAACAAAATAACAATTTATTTTTCTGTTGTTTTTCTTTTGTTTTTTCATTGATAACAAAAAAGAAGAAGAAATATGAAATCAAAAATTGTGTATTGTAATTTCGTTTGTTTGGGGAAGCTGTAAAAAAATGATTTTACTAAAAATCTATTTGTTGTGAAAAAAAAAATCAACTCACAATCGGAAGAAGGGTTAAAATTTAAACTTCAAAAATTTAAAATTTAAAAAAAAAAACCCTCTAAATTAGGTCAAGTTTTAATTTCCATTAGCATTCTGAAAAAGAATGGAGTTTTTATTTTTTATTTTAATCAAGTAAATCACAACAGTCTTTTTTTTTTCTCCTTCGCGATTCCTATTTTCAACTCCTGAAGCCCATCCTGGTTGGGTCGTTGTTGTCAGTAATAAAAGTTCCACTCGAGCATCTTCTTCCTATGAACCGACTCTCACGAGGATGCTTCCTCGATCGCTACACACTTTAACCTTTTCTGTGCTCAACCGTTGATATGTTATTTCCCACATATCTGCACGAACTGTGCCTATTTTACTTTTTAACCCCTCTACCTCGAGTGGCTCTTGGGCCTTGTACATAGTGGCGTGAACATTATATAAAAAAAGAAGAAAATGGAGAAAATTTAAATTTTATACTGTATTTTTTTTTCACCGTTGAACCAAAGCGTATTTTTTATTGTTTTACACTTTTTCTTTTTTTTTAACTCTTTTTTTTTTCTATCAGTTTTTTATTGAAAGTAATTTTAAAAATTTAATTTTTCGAGAACTTTTTTTGTTTGAAAATGAATGCCAAAAAACGCATCTGTGACACAAGAAGTGAATTTAAATGCAAGTAACAACCGCATTTTACACTGAATCTTTTTTTTTTTCTGTTGTTAACTTTTAAAAGTTTTATTGAAAAAAAAGTAATTATGTAACTTTTCGAAAACTCTTTTTGTCCGGAATTTAGTACCAAAAAAGGTATCTATGACACAAATGAATTTATTTCAAGTAACAACTGCAGCTTCACACTATTTTCTTTTCTTAATGTTCATTGTTTCTAAACTTTGAATAATTTGAGGTCACGCCTGCTTCCTTTTTTTTCTACTGGTGGCATTGTTGGGATCCGTAATAAGTTGCTGGTGTACATAATTTAAGTAGCTGTGATTTTACATTACAAGTTATTGTGCTGTCCGGAATAAGACCATAAAACTACGTACTTTTAAAGAAAAATATGACACAATAATAATGTTATAATTTATAACATTTTTGTTGTTAAATAAAAATGGCCCCTGTTTGCGTTTCTATTCCTTGTGGTGTGTTTAAAACCCTTGAGAAGAAAGGAAAAGTTTATGGAGACGTCACTTATGTTTTTTAAATTGGCCTTGTACCAAACACAACTGACTGAAAAGTCCCCACAAGTTAGTTATCAGAAGGTTGAAAAAATAAATTTGTCTCTTTTAAGCAAATGAAAATTTATTTATTGAACAGCATAACCTCAATTTGTATGTATGCAGTTATTAAACTGTGAAAATGTTCTAAGGGAAAGAGTAACAAAAAGTTGAAAGAAAAGAGTTTGTTTTAGGGAAATGTAATTTGTGCAGAAAAAGCTAAGTCCATGTTTTCACTGTGTGCATCAACAAAGTAGTAGTAAAGTCTTTGTTCCTCTCTTTTTGTTGTGAATGGTGAGTAGATGAAGAGTAAGAAGATATAAAGAAAACAGCACATGAGGGACTGCAAATGTGTGTTGCTGGGACAGTTGTGTCTGAGCAGCTTAAAATTTCTGTTACATTGTGACTGTATTCACTGTTCTCTGCTTCCTTGTCTCTCTGATTCAACTTTCTTTCTCTATTTACTTCAAAGAATGATTTGACATTGGCTTGTTACTTTCTGTCAGTTTTGTAAATTGCTCCCCTTTCATTGGTTAGAAAATAATTCACACTTGCTCGCTAAATTTGCCTTGGTCTTTTTTTTTCTTCAGTAGTCAATCCTTTTCTCTATTGGTCAAAATAGATTTATGCACTGGCTTGTAAATTTGAAAACAATGAAGAAAAGAGTTATTTTATTTTGTATTCACCACAAGTTTACTTACACACATTGAGGTAATTTTAATAAAATCTTTCAGAAGAAGGGAAAAGTAGTTACTTAACTTTGTTGGAGAAGCTCCATCAGCAAAGCAGGAAATGTCGATTCAATTGATGAGTGATCCATGTCTGAGTTCACACGAAATGGAATCCCCTTTTGCTTTTCTGAGCTTCTTCCTTTGATATATTTCGTATTTATAGTTTCTAGGTAGCAGGTGCTGGCTCAAAAATGAAATCCTTAAAATGCAAGGCAAGCATTGTCAGTGATCGAATAATAATATCAATTTTATTTTCCAAATCTTTCAAAACACTGCTGGATGTGCCACTTGGAGCCCATTTTAATGGTCATTCAATTTTGGTCACTCGACTCCTGAGTTTGAGACAGTAACTTCCAGTTGACTTGGGAAAGGAGATAAATGTAATCTATGCCTTTTAGAAAAACTTGTCATCTTAAACCATATCATTAGTCTTAATTTGCTTAATAAAAAAAACTGATTTAATGAACACATGCTGTTATAGAAAAAAAAATACTTAAATTCTTAGGCCCAGATTGATATAGATTTCTCTATACATTTGCCAATTTCTTTATCTCTTTCTTCCTTTCCCCTGCAATATTACTTTTAACAATTATGAATTAAATCCATTTTATTTTTGCTCCTTACATTCTTAATTCTAAATTTTACCTCTTAATTTTTCTTTTATTTTATCTTAGTTTTATTTAAAATTTTAATTTTCCCTACATTTTTATGTAATATTTGCATATTTAAATTTTTAAGATTCATGATTTACGCCCCTTTGATTTTTTCTTGCATTTTATTATTTTTTTATTTTAATTGTAATTTTAATTTCAAATTAGTTAAAAAAGATGGGAATAAGCGTTTTTATTTAAAAAAATTTTTTAGATTATATGAAAACAACACTTCTTTTTATTTTTGAAAAAAAATTTTGTACAAGGCAAAAAGGATTTGATAAAGAAAAAAGAAAGAGAAGAAAATAAGATGAGACATTAAGAAAAGGAAAAGGAAAGATACAGAAGAAATAGAAATGGAGAGAAAAAATAAGTGAGAAAATGTAGAGAAGGGTAGAGCCAATGAAAATGCCTGAAAGAGAGGAGTTAAAAATTAGAGTAGAAATACCAAGAAACAATAGACCACCTAATCTCAGGATGTTCTGTAGTTGCCCCAAATGAATATAAAAATTGTTAGGATAGAGTGGGGCAATATTTACACTGATTAATGTGCAAACACTTTGGAAAATATGTAAACAAACACTGGTATGAACATCACCTAGCACCAGTTACAGAAATAGAAGATGTCACTATTCTATGGGATTACAACATCTACACACAGACAGGAAGATTGAAGCAAATAGGCTGGACATTATTGTCAAAAACAGAAATGGAAAAACTTGCCTACTAATTGATATGGCTTGTCCAGTGGGATGTAACATAGCAACCGAGGAATTTGAAAAACTATCAAAATATAAAGACTTGGAAATCGAAATAGAAAAAATGTAGAAATTGAAAACGAGAATAAAATCAGTGATAGTAGGTGCACTTGGAATGATAAAAAATGGAACAAAACAACACATTAAAAGAATCTCTGGAAACCTCAGCTTAAGAAATGTACAAAAAATCTCTTGTTAAGAACAGCCAACACACTAAGGAGAAAATTGTCTATGTAATGCTAGGGATGTTATGGGAGGTAGAAAAATCATGAAATGGAGCCATAACAACACATCATGACCTTGCCTTAGATCTTTCTGCAGACTTGGTAGGTAGTGTAACCATAGCAGAAATCAAATTATGATAAAAATGACACAATAATCAAATAAAATAATGAAAAAAACAAAAAAAGGATATATATATATATATATGTCAGATTAAATAAATTGCAAACATTGTGTCTTCTTATTTTTAATAAAATTGTTTCATACTCATGGATAATCTTTCGCGTATTATAATTGAAAGATGTAAGAAATTAGCTGTAACTTTGACAGATAATCTTATTATTTATTTCTCGATGTTCCTATGTATTTTCAATCTCTTTCTGAGATCCTCTTCAGAGATGTGAGTTCTGGTAACAGAAAATAACATGAAAAAGTAATTGGATAATTTTCATGTTCTAATGAGTGCTAAGAAATTTGTCAACTGTTACATTTGAAGCAAGAAGAAAATTTACAGTAATTTTTAGCAACACAGTTTTGCGGTTATTTTTTGTTACCGCAAATATAAATTGCTGCCTAAATACACAAATATATATATATATATAACAAACACACATATATCAAAAAATTATTTTTAGGAAAATGTTTATCAATTTAAGAAGTTTATAAGTGAAATTTTCAATTGGAACATTCCAAAACTTAGCACTAATAATTTAGAAAAATATTTAAATTACATAATTATAAAATATTGAAATCAGATAATAATAGTAATTCTATTACTGATCTTAATTTGCCCCATAGAAACAATCTATGCATTTGTAGAAATCCTGACAAATGCCCTTTATCTAACAAGTATTTAACTAAAC
Organism: Ascarosepion bandense; assembly: GCA_037127315.1. Lineage (NCBI taxonomy): Eukaryota > Metazoa > Mollusca > Cephalopoda > Sepiida > Sepiidae > Ascarosepion > Ascarosepion bandense. The sequence goes on from JBBBDQ010032673.1 coordinate 199,777, forward strand.
CTGTTGCCTATATGTGCTCAATCTCATCAGTAGAACATCTGAGCGTTACAAAAGTTTATACCGGAAATTCAACGAACCAATTTAAAACCTGCTTTTACAATCGTCTTTCATCCTTTATTAATATGGACAAAGGAAATATGATCTCACTTTCTAAATAGTTTTGGAAGTTTGAAGAGGAGAATAAAACAGCAAAAGTTAATTGAAAAAATCTCAAACAAGCTAGAATCTAGATTGATGAATGAACCATGTTTCCTCTGTTAGCAAAAGAAAATGGAAATTATAAAGTACATGAAAAGTGACATATTACTAAATCAAAGGCATTTACAGTAAATTGTAAACATAAAGGATTAACCTTACAATCCTGCTAATATTACTAAACCTAAGTCATGAAACTATAGCAATTGTAAACATTTTATAGTATTAATCTTACTATCTTGCTAAGTTTCTCTATATAATTTTTCTTATGTTATTTTATCTTTATTTTATTACAATTTGTGATCTATTCATTGCCTTAAGTATTTTTATTGCACTTGATAATTACAGCTAGTATGTTTAGCCATATATCAGTTTATTATATTTATTTTTTTTCTCTTGCTGTAATGCTTGTTAGCTTCTAATTTTAATTTATATATATATATGTGTGTGTATGTATGTACATATTTATGTATATATATGTGCATGTTTATATACATATATATATAGGAAAGAATATTAATAAAAAGTTTAGAATTTAAAAATGTACTTTTTTAAACAGTATTTGTTTATTTTTATTATATTTTATATTTCAGACCGTCCTCGGTCCTTCATCAGAAACAAGTGATTTTTAAATTTAAAAATTTAAAAATCACTTGTTTCTGATGAAGGACCGAGGACGGTCTGAAATATAAAATATAATAAAAATAAACAAATACTGTTTAAAAAAGTACATTTTTAAATTCTAAACTTTTTATTAATATTCTTTCCTATACATATTAAGACAGTATACGTGGATGATCATAACTATATATATATATATATATATATATATATAGATCTACATCCATCTTTATTTTTTATTATTTTAATTTTATTATTATTATATTTATTATTATTATTATTTCATTTTACTTATTTTATTGCATTTTATTGCATTTTATTTTTATTCTAATTCATAATATTAGGTCTAATGAATTTACATCTTTATATTGTTTTTTTAAATATCCTTCATTTTATTTTCTACGAATAATATTTCTGTTTGTGTATGGGATTTCATCAGTTTTTTAAAAAATGTCAAAAGATTTGAGTCACTATGTTATAATTTATGTCAATATCTGTCTGCACTCCATTTCTGCTCTAATTTTGATTTTTTCCCTCTTTTAGCCATTTTCATTGGCTCTCTATATTTTCTCACTTATTTTTTTCTCTCCGCTTTCTATTTCTTTTGTATTTTTCTTTTCCTTTTTTTGATTTCTCATCTATTTTTCTTTTTTCTTCCCTCCTTCTTATTTTTTCTTTATTAAATCTTTTTACCTTGTACAATTTTTTTTCCAAAAATAAAGGGAAATGTTGTTTAAGTGTTCTTGATTAAATTGTTAACAACCTGATGAGACATTGTTCTTTCAATTTGTTGTAGTAGTTTTTCATATGTTCTCGCATAATAATTTATAATAAATATTCATTGCTCTATTTTTATATTGAGCATTGTTTTAAATTTTTTTTAATATTGCAATTTTATTCTTTGTTCTTCACTTGGATATATATATATATATTTGTGTATTTATGCAGCAAATTCTCTTTTAGGCATGTCAGATTAAATAAATTGCAATCATTATCTCAGCTAATTTTTAATAAAATCTGTTTGTACTGACGGATAATTTTTGTGTATTATAATTGAAAGATGTAAGAAATGTGCTGTAACATTTGCAGGTGATTTTATTTTCCATTTCTCAATGTTCTCAAGTACTTTCAATCTTCTTCTGAGATAATCTTCAGGAGTGTAAGTTATAGTAACAAAAAATAACCTAAAAAATGAGTTGCTAAAAATTATTGTAATTTTTTCTTTTGGCTTTAAATGTAATGGTTGGCAGTTATGCTTAGCGTTTGTTAGAAAATTAAAATTATCCACTATAGAATTTTTATGTTGTAATGTCATGGTCATGCACATATTAAAGCATGAAAAACTGTTCTTTTTATAAACATTACTACAGTATTCTTAGCTGATTCTATTAAGTGACGGCTTAATTTTTTTTTTTAATGAATATTGCCTTGAGGGTTTGTTGTTTGCATTTGTTGTTTTCTTGGTGTAGGATAGTTGTGTTATCAATCATTATTTTTTTATATTGTGAATGTAGACAGGAATGTTGTCGTAGATGTCTAGAAATGGACAAATGGTCAGACATGTGTAATGTAAGATGTCTTATTAATGTAGTTGTTGTAAATCCAACATATATATTTGTTTTTTGTCATAGATATATTCTCCCAGGGTACATTTGAATTGAGGTATAATGTTGGTTTTACATAATACATCAGTTGGTAGGGAGGAGTTATTATGGATAATTAAATTTGTAGTATTGTATTTTTTATGATTTATTATTAATTTTAATTTTTTATTAGGATCCATGGAAAATATATTAGTACGAATGAGTTTTTATGATTTTTCATTTGGTTTGTAGTTATCATGTATCTGGTTGCTAACTCTTTTCTTTCTTTGTTTTTCAATTGGAGTAGATAGACTAAACTATTGCCCGGTTCACACTCCACCCACGTCTATTGAACAGGTGAAGGGGCTCAACCCTTGCTTCCTGTTTAGGATGTGGTTTCCGAATTTCTCTTTTCCAATCTTTTTAGTCTTACGTAGCCTCCTGCGCATCAGTGGCATTATAGCCTTGCTTGGGGTGATATGATTAAAAAAAAAAAAAAGTCACTGGACGGTGTAAGGAACTAGTGCTTGCCGAGGTGAGTAGATGGTGTAAGGAACTAGTGCTTGACGAGGTGACTAGATGGTGTAGGGAACTAGTGCTTTATGAAGTAAATATATAATTTATGGAACTAGTGTTTATGCTCAGTAGTATGCTGTCACATGTTTTAACTTCCCACACTGATATGGACACTCATGACACTTTGCATATCACTAAGATCTTTTACAGATTAGATTATTTTAATGTGGGTCAGAATTACTTAATATTTGATAAATGTCGGATGTTCTAGATAGTGTTATTTCACTGAACTTAGTTTGACTAAAAGTAATCAAAATTTTACATATGTACATGACAGGTCGTCATTGTTAATAGCGATAAATGGAATAAGTTTAAACAAAGTGATATTTTATATTTTTTTGTTTTTTATAAAATCGAGTAACGATGGAAAGAAAAACCACTGGCATGCATACAAAGAAAAGACACTGGCATGAATGCAAAAGAAAAGACACTGGCATGAATGCAAAAGAAAAGACAATGGCATGAATGCAAAAGAAAAGACACTGGCATGAATGCAAAAGAAAAGAAAGACACTGGCATGAACAAAAAGAAAAGACACTGGCATGAATGCAAAGAAAATTTTTTGTGAATGCAAAAGAAAAGACACTGGCATGAATGCAAAAAGAAAAGACACTGGCATGAATGCAAAGAAAGACACTGGCATGAATGCAAAAGAAAAGACACTGGCATGAATGCAAAAGAAAGACACTGGCATGAATGCAAAAGAAGACACTGGCATGAATGCAAAAAGAAAAGACATGGCATGAATGCAAAAGAAAAGACACTGGCATGAATGCAAAAAGAAAAGACACTGGCATGAATGCAAAAGAAAAGACACTGGCATGAATGCAAAAAAAAGACACTGGCATGAATGCAAAGAAAAAGACACTGGCATGAATGCAAAAGAAAAGACACTGGCATGGGAATGCAAAGAAAAGACACTGGCATGAATGCAAAGAAAAAGACACTGGCATGAATGCAAGAAAGAACACTGGCATGAATGCAAAAGAAAAGACACTGGCATGAATGCAAAAGAAAAACACTGGCATGAATGCACAAAAAAGAAAAGACACTGGCATGAATGCAAAAGAAAGACACTGGCATGAATGCAAAAAGAAAGGCACTGGCATGAATGCTGAAAAAGACACTGGCATGAATGCAAAAGAAAGAACATGGCATGAATGCAAAGAAAAAGACACTGGCATGAATGCAAAAGAAAAGACACTGGCATGAATGCAAAGAAAAGACACTGGCATGAATGCAAGAAAGACACTGGCATGAATGCAAAAGAAAAGACACTGGCATGAATGCAAAAGAAAAGACACTGGCATGAATGCAAAGAAAGAACAACTTGAATGCAAAGAAAGACACTGGCATGAATGCAAAAGAAGAACACCATGAATGCAAAGAAAAGGCACTGGCATGAATGCAAAAGAAAGAAACAACTTTTGAATGCAAAAAAAGAAAAAGACATGAATGCAAGAAAAGAACACTGGCATGAATGCAAAGAAAGACTTCTGGCATGAATGCAAGAAAGACACTGGCATGAATGCAAAAGAAAAGACACTGGCATGAATGCAAAAGAAAAGACACTGGCATGAATGCAAAAGAAAAGACACTGGCATGAATGCAAAAGACACTGGCATGAATGCAAGAAAGACACTGGCATGCATGCAAAAGAAAGACACTGGCATGCAAAAGAAAGACACTGGCATGCATGCAAAAGAAAAGACACTGGCATGCATGCAAAAGAAAAGACACTGGCATGCATGCAAAGAAAAGACACTGGCATGCATGCAAAAGAAAGAACATGGCATGCATGCAAAGAAAAAAAAAGGAACACTGGCATGCATGCAAAGAAAAGACACTGGCATGAATGCAAAGAAAAGCGTTACTGGTATGAATGCAAAGAAAGAAGACATTAAAACAGTGATTCTCAACTGCAGTAGTATTGTCACAGAAAAGTATGTTTGAATTCAAAATTCCTTTGTAAATGCTTTTCCTAATACTGAACTTCAGTTATTTGAAGAAGAAGAAGAATTAGCTCTTGTTTCTAGTGACTGATGACTCAAAATAAAACATCTGATGGTACAGATTGATACATTTTTGATTGCAATACAAAAGGAATATCACACATTATCTGAAAAGGCTTGTTAGTGTTGTAGAGGAATATCCTATGCTACCCCGGAATGGATATGGTCCGGTCTATAAAAGACTGTGACTAGAGCGAACTATCAGCATATGTCACTAGACGGAAGCATAGGTCATTAGACAGACGCATACATCCTAGGCAGAGATATTTTCTATGTGATTGTTATACCTGTTACTATTCATTGGTGTTCTTGGATGTCTATTGGTTTATTGTACTGTGGTATAATAAATCTCTTATAAGCTATCTTCAGTGTTGTATTATTCTTGCACTATTTTTTCCCTGATTATCCCCTCTCGGGATATATCAGTTTTATTGCAATTTTCTACTTCTTATTTATGTGAATTAAGCTTCTCAAAGGCTGAATAACACCAAAAAATAAGAAATGACAACGACTACGCTTACGGCATATCACGTTGAATACACTGGTTTTCGTTTGATCACCGAAGTTAAGCTACGTGAGCCTGGTCAGTACTTAGATGGGTAAATGCTTGTATTCTTTTCTTGCACTACCCGCCTGTGGAATTCCCTTCCATTTACTTGCTTCCCCGACAGCTACAAACAATTGCTACTCAATTATTACTTTCATGAAAAGTGCTGGGATGAACTACACTCCTTTGTTCCATCAGTTCTAAGCTGCACGGTTAAGACCTGCCATGCTACACACATTGTAGTGAACCACCCTCATTCCTCTCCATCTTCCATTGATGAGAAGTTCCACCCAAGTAGATGTTTCTTGCAAATCACTGCTCTGTAGAACTGACTCCCAAGAGGATATTTTCCCCAATTCCTACAATCCTAATGTGTTCAAGTCTAGGGTTAACTGTTATCTTCCCCACCTATCCTAATTTATGGGGAAACACACCTATACCTCAGATAATGGACTCTCCCTCCTATATTAACAGGAAGTTAACGGGAGAAGTTCTGAGGAGTTCTTGGGAAGTTCATAGGAGTTCATTAGAGTTCTATTGGAGTTCAGTAGGACTACAGTTGATATTAGTCGGCCATAGCCGAATACTAAGGAGTCAGCTTTCAGTGGAAGATTACCAAGTTCCTAACATTTTGGGTGTGTTAAGTCGATTAACAACTATATAGCATGATTATAACCTTCAGTGCAAAAAATATTCCACAACACCTTATAAACAGTGTCCCTTACCTTGTAACCTTTTACCTCTCGGGCCTTGTACATGATTTTAAAAAAAGTTGGTTTTTACTGATCAAAATCAATTAAAGATACTTACTTTTGATTTGTTTTTTTTTTTGTTTTTTTTTTTTGCTTGAACAGAAAAATATGATGACATAAAATTGATAAGTTTCCAAATCAAGGGCCTTCTCCTTCCATTTCGAGGAACCTTTCCTAGTTGGCCTCCACCATTTCCAATCACTGGGGATGCTGAGCCATGTAAGGCTGAGGTATTGGGTCACATTGTTGTGTCATCTTACTTTTTGCTGCCCTATATTTCTAGTACAGACTGAACACCACTGTAAAAAAATATATAAAAAATGCCACCACCATCTGCTTCTAAACTCATGAATTAGTATAACAAAATAGGAGGAAATACTTTTAGAGTGACCTTTGCATATAGTGATTGACATAAAGTGTTTAATAATGTCTGCTCTGCTCAATTATTCAATTGGCAATGCAGCAAAATGTTATGATTATATTAACCTACATCCTTCAGGTGTCAGATTAATATATATATAGTCATCCGCAGACAGATCTGTTTCGCTGTATCACAGCTCATCAGTACGGTTAGTCTTCAATTACTTATAACCCAGGATTGAAACTGACCGAATTGGCATCAGTTGGCGATTCTACCTCTGGGCTATGGACACTCGGTAGAAGAAGGCAGACTTTTTAGCATGTATATTATCATTATACACTCCCAATAACCAGAGTGTTCTAATTCATTACTGAATGAGCGATGCGTACATGCCAGAGTAGCTACTGTTTTTCAAAGTATACCATTCTTCCAGAGTGCTCAATCAATGTGAGAGTGTAAATAGTCATCCGCAGATAGATCTGTTTCGCTGTATCACAGCTCATCAGTACGGTTAGACTCCGATTGCTTTTAACCCAGATATATTAATGAATATTCATATTATCCTGTCTATGGCACAACTCTGAGTTTCATGCATTATGCAATTATCAGGTGCATACATTTCTCAAATGAATAAGAATGAAGAAAAAATTGCAATGTTCAAAAAATTAATTTAAAACAGTGCTCAATAAAAAAATAGATTAATGAATATTTATTAATTATTATCTTAGAACACATGCAAACTACAGACTATTATGAAATTGTACATTTTGTTTTGACATTGAAAGAACAATGTCTTATCAGGTAGTTAACAATGATGGTAATAAACTACTCACACACACACACACACACACACACACACTAATGTAATCAAACAACGAACACACACATTCATACACTTTACCATCCAAAAGATTTCTCACACGTTTTCAAAAATTGTCCATCCTTTTAATGCACTTGACATGTGTAATAATATGCACACATACATGTAAACAGACAAGCATTTGTATACATAGATACATACATACATACATATACAAAATGTTCCACACACATACATTTAAAAATAATTATCTATTGTTTTAATACATGTGGCATATAGCTAACCAATAAGAATCATTCCCAAATGGCAACATCCCAGTGTAATGTCTGTTTATAAAATTTTTTCATTTTTGCCTCAATCTCTGAAGAAGCTTTAATAAAAGTGAAACATATTAGATTGAGATATGTTTCCTATTTTGTTCTTTACTTTATTCTGTCTATAAACTTATCATATGTCATGGTTTGGCCAGGATAGTTTCAGTTTTTGGATGCATGTTCTAGTGCTGTAACATAATAAGATTAATTTCTTTTGTGTCAGCCCTATAGGGTGTTGGATCAAAAGCACTTTATTATACAAGAAAATAAAACCAAAAGATGTGCTCTTTGCCAGGGTTCAAACCTGCATCCCTTTTTGTAGAAGTTACAGGTTCAAACCCTGCTAAAGAGATTATCTTTATTAAGTTTTCTCGAGTCTGCAGGTTGCTAGGATTAATACATACTGTTTAAGAAAATATACGGGGTGTCATAAACATAAACTTCCCTTGATTTGAACTCTTCTGGAATTATCTGCCATTTTCTGGTCTTTGTTGCCATGTGTATGATGTTTCGGCCGTTGTACACTGCAGCCTACTTCAGGTGGTAGGAATTTCGAACCGGACCTTTTATTACAATCACTGGGGTATATGATCTAGTGATTGTAATAAAGGGTTCGGTTTGAAATTCCTAGCACCTGAAGAAGGCTGGAGCATACAATGGCTGAAACGTCATACACATGGCAACAAAGATGAGGATAATAGTCCGAATAATGTAAATATTGTAAATAATACCTTATCTCAGAAATATAGACAAATACCACCATTTTAAGTATTATGCGTATCTTTTTTATTTGCATTCTTAGTTACTCTTAGCCTTGTCGTGAGCCACTCTATATTAAAACCTTTGTCAAGGTACTTCTTTAATTCTGTTTCTTATCACAATTTAATAAAAAGAATTGAAGGATGGACAAGCTTTTGAAAGCTGAGAGATTTTAATCTCTCGTATCTCTTCATTCCCCCACTGCAACTAAAATCTTCAAGCGTTGGTATTAGACCTTCATTTTGTTTAAAACATTCATCAAGGTACTTCTTTAGTTGTTTTTTACCACAAATTAATAGACAGAATTGATTGAAGGATGGAAAAACCTTTGAAAGCTGAGATTAAATGTATCTCTTAATTTGCCTACTGCAACTAAAATCTTCAAGCATTGGTATCAGACCTTCACTTTATTCCTACAAAAAACTACAAATGATACTGTATATAATGAATGGCTTACGGTCATATCACGTTGAATACACCAGTTCTCGCTTGATCACCGAAGTTAAGCAACGTTGAGCCTGGTCAGTACTTAGATGGGTGACCGCTTGGGAATACCAGGTGCTGTAAGTGTTTAGTGACGGATGTGTGGGCTTACGGCCATATCACGTTGAATACACCAGTTCTCGCTCGATCACCGAAGTTAAGCAACGTTGAGCCTGGTCAGTACTTAGATGGGTGACCGCTTGGGAATACCAGGTGCTGTAAGCGTTTAGTGACGGATGTGCGTTGTAGTGCAGTGGATATCGGCTTGGAAAGAGAAATTGGTGAGCTGAGTTTGAATTCCAGTTGAATACCTTGTATTCACTTAAGCACTGATACTCTTGGGAAAGGTATTAATCCGTCCCTTTCCTCCAGTTATGGGTTAAATAACAAGGGTAGGACTTGGGGACCTTACCCTTAAAAACAAATCCCAATGAATCTTGATACTCGAAAAGAAAAAAGTATTACTAGGCACAAAACTTATATAAGTATTACCAGCAATAAATAAATAAAATTTAGTTGGCAATAAATGTCCCGCTGAGGTTGATATGCCATAAAAACAAAACAAACAACCAACCAACCAACCAACCAACCAACATAATGAATGTGGCAAATTTGATATCTTATGGGTGCTTTGCTATGATGTAAGCGGTATGGTGTTTTCTAGCAGTACAGATCAGCCCTAGTGAAACCAGATGATACAGTTCATCTGAGCACTTTCCATGGTTGACGTGACAGAGCAGTGAGAGGCGTGCCACATCCTACTCGTGAAAGAGAGGTTTGAGTGTAGAAAATAATTTTTTTTCCCAATAAGGCCTCAGAGATGCTTTTGGATGCTATCAAGACTGGAAAGTGAGATCTGAACATCTCTTGCCCAAGATATGGCAACAGTACTTCATTTTAAGCCTCGCGCTTATAAAGGTAGAAGATAGCATTAGGAGTCAGGTACTTATTGGAGTGGTATAGTGAGCTGATTATTTTACCTGCATTTTTATCAATGGATCATATATAGGAATTCCACTTGAGGTCAGGTGTGAATTTGAGACCCAATATCCTCTCAAGGCGTTGAGTTTCCTCAAGGGGAAATGAGTTCATCATAACTGGTTGTTTGGGGTCTGATTGACAGTGGAATGTTGGTTTCTGCTTTTTTATTAATAATACTTCCATTATTTTTAATCTTTTATTTTTTACATGTGGATGAGGCTATTATAGTTGCATATCCAGATATTTACTTTTTTTGTTATCTCTCCTAAACCTTGCTCTGTCATCACTAGGGCTTTTTGCTGTTTTCCTCTGTTCCCCTTACCTTCAGTCTATCCTGGGAGTATTGAAATTTCCAAGGCTTCTTTCCTCATTGTGTGCCATACAAATTTCAACTGTCTTTTTCTAATGTTAAGTATTAGTTAAATGCCATACATGATACACGCTTGAGTGATCATGTCTTGGAAAAGATATGACTCATTGGCAGAAGATTTTACTGCAGTAGGTTGCCATTACTTTCTGTGGTAGACTGGTTGCCAACCAAGGCTATAGAACCAATTCTGTCCTGTTATTTAACCCATAACTAGAGAGAAAAACTGATTAATACATTTCCCAAGGGTTTTTGCACGTAAATGAATGCAATAAATTCAACTGGAATTCGAACTTGGCTCTCCAATTTCTCATTCCTAGTTGATATTCACTGCACCGCAATGCACATCCTGTATAATATTAACTATAAGTATCCTTTTTTGTTTCCATTTTCTCTAAAATTTTATTAATGCTCATATGTTCAGTCCATGGTTTTCTCAGTATCCTTCTGTAGATCCACATTTCTGTTGCTTTAGGTATTTTCTTCATCTATGATATTGCCCAGCATTGACTTCTTTATAAGAGGACTGATATTACTTCAGTACATTTTTCTTTGTTGTTAACAAAATTTTTCTGTTTCTTAATATTTTACTTATCTTTTGGAAGGCACCTTTTTCTATCCCAGTGCATTTTTGAATTTCAGAGATGATTTTTTATATATATTTTTTGTTTTTTTTTTTTCTCGGGCAGCTTGAGCTCAATTTCTTGTCACTCAAGATTACCCCCTACCTCTCCAATAAAGATTTTTGTCAGTTGCCCGATTGCTGAGAGTATCAAGTCAAAAAGAAGGAAAAAAGATTTAAACTACATTATATTTTCCTAGTAATGAACAATAGCCTCAATCTCTGTTCAGATTTGTATAATGAGGCATTATCATTATTTACATTCAGACTGTTGTCATCGTGTTTGCTGTTATTGTCACAACGTTTCAGCAGTTGTATTCTCTAGCCTTCGTCAGATGTATATCAATCCAGGTAATCTACAGGGAATTCTGAGCTGAAGCCTTTATTTCATCAATTGGTGTAGTTCTTGTTTCACTGCTCATGTCTAGAGATATTTCACCTAGTTCTTATTTTTTAGTACTGCTTATTTATTGCTTGCCCAAGTCTACACTGCATGGCTCAGGGATTGAACACACCGTTACTATGTCACCAAATTTATCTTTCTTGCTATTCCAATGCACTTTTGGATTTCAGAGATATTTTATATGTTTTTCTTTCTCAGGCCAAACTTTTTTTGTTTTTTTTCACTTTTGTTGTTTCCCAGGTTTCATGAATTGTCATTTTAGCCTGCTAATAGGGTCATCATCTGGTGAATGTTTTATTGCAGACAACTTTTGCTTTTTTTCAGTAGCATTTGTTCGAAATTAATCGACATTTTGATTTTAAATGCGCACTTTTAAATTGTCATAATCTCCCTCTCTACCTTTCTTCCTGTTCTCTTTATTCCCCCTCTTCTGGCTTACCAACTATTTTGCTCAACTTTTAAATTTTAGAAATGGTTAAGAATGTCACGTTTTATCCTGGCTGATAACTAGATTATCTCAAATGTCTGGGTAGGAACTATGGTAGCCACAAAGTATTAATATGGCCCTATTGTTAAAAGCAGTGGTTTGAATGATCCAAAAAGTGACTTATAACTGATCACAGTGAAGGGAATAGAAGCTTAGAGGGTTGAGTTACTAATAGGGATTTAACTGAAAACTGAGAAATCCCCAAAAGGCATGGCACATGGAATTTTAACAATCTATGCTACCCTGTGGGCTAAATAAAGTGTTTGATTCAAAATTCCAAGATATATCACATGAAGAATGCCGGAGTGTATGGAATGTCATGAATATTGCAACGAAGATGAGGACAACAGCCTAAATTATGTATGTGTGTGTATGCAGATATATAAATATTATAATTTTTTTATTACAATGGTTTATAAAAGCACTATATCACTACACAAAAATTTTCATGTTTCAGAACAATACTGTTCTTCTTCAGGTGATAGTTTAAAATAAATTGTGAAAAGGATTTATTTAGAAAATATAAGATGAATTCATGGTTATTTAGAAACTGGTGGGTAGTAGTAGAAGGTGTAAGTAGAGAAAATACTGGTAAATATCTTTTTTAAATAAGCATGAATTCATCTTACATTTTCTAAATAAGTCATTTTCACAATTTATTTTAAACTATCACCTGAAGAAGAACAGTATTAATCTGAAACATGAATGTTTTTGTGTAGGTATTTAATGCTTTTGTAATAAAAAAATTACAATTTTAAGCTCTACTTTGTATTGAGCACTGTTTATAATAGTAAATACTTGAACAGTGGGTTTTAATCTACCTGTTCTTTCACTTTCTTATAATATATATAAATAAATATATATATATATATATATATATATATATATATATATATGTGTGCATTCAGCACCAAAACTTTAAAGATTTTGAGTTGCAGTATGCTATTATAATGATAATATCTCCAGGTGTTTAAATGTAGGGTCAATAGACACCTCCTATCACACTAACTCCCAACTATTCTCACAACACTCTCATCTACCCAACCCTCATTCTCGGTATCCTCACCCGCCTATCACCCACCCTCTGTTATTTCCTATATTTAACCAGCCTTTCTCCACTCTACGTAGCCCCCTGCACAGTAGTGGCAGTGACATGCCTTGCTCGGGGTGAAACGCTTATAAAAAAAAAAAAATAATAACTATACAAAGGAGGATCTGTAACGCGGTTGATACTGACTTGGCAGACCGGCTGCAGCCGCTCTCACACCGGCGTGATGTGGCTTCCCTGTGCCTCTTCTACAAGTACTTTCATGGCTTCTGCTCCGATGAGCTTAGATCACTGGTGCCGCCTAAGCATGAATTTACACGAGATACTAGATTAGCAACTAGGTCCCACCCTTTTACAGTTAAACAAATAAGATGTAACCGTAAATTCTACTCCAACAGCTTCTTTTCTCGTGCTTCCCGCCTGTGGAACTCCCTTCCACAAGTCTGCTTTCCCGACAGTTACAATCTCCAGGTGTTTAAATGTAGGGTCAATAGATACCTCCTATCACACTAACTCCCAACTATTCTCACAACACTCTCATCTACCCAACCCTCATTCTCGGTATCCTTACCCGCCTATCACCCACCCTCAGACATTTCCTATATTTAATCAGCCTTTCTCCACTCTACGTAGCCCCCTGCACAGTAGTGGCAGTGACATGCCTTGCTCGGGGTGAAACGCTTATAAAAAATATATATATATATATATATATATATATGGTGCGATGGGTAAATTTTTGCCATTTTATATTTTTAATTTTGTGCATGTACGTTGTTTGTATTTGATTTTGTCGACAACATAGTAAAGTACCATATGTGAGCAAAAGATCATCATGAAGCAATTCACCTGCAAGGAATTTGAAAATGGCATGCTGTACTGCTTGTATTTATGCTGGAAGCTCCAAGACAAACATTTCCTTTCATCTTTTTGCTAATATATTTGTGTTTAATGCCCACCACACAAAGTGGTTAGAAAACTCTGTTCAATTCACAGATCTTGCTGATGTTTATACCATGAACTTGTCAATCACTCAATCTCTTACGTAAGTGATGGATTTCTCCACATGCTTCCCCAGTAACCCTAATAGACCTGGCTCACTGCTATATCTCTGTTTCACTTTTATTCCTGACTCTTGCCATCACATGCAGCTTTGTCCTTTTGGCAACTTTGATCATGCTGTGGTTTCCGTTAATATCTCTCTTCATTTCTCTTCTTCCCAGGAACCTCTGATCAGCAGAATACCTTACTGCTACTAAAGAGAAGACTGGAAGTCATTCCACGATTTTCTGTGTGACATTCCTTGGAACAAAGTTTTTAGTCTTCACATCTGAGGTCTCCTCTTGGGTTAAAGCTGGCATCAATGCTTTCATCCCAGCTGGGAAGTTTTGACTTAAACCCAATTCATCCCTCCAGTTCTTACTTGCTTGACTTCTATTGCCCACAGGAATCACTTCTTCAGGCTTTATCAGAGTCATGCATCTAACCATAATAGGCACCTTTTTGCCTCTGCTTGTAATGAGTGCAAGAGGATCCTAAATGAGGCTAAACTGTTGCTTGCTGACAGAATGAAGCAGTGTATAGCATCCCGCAAATTCAGCTCCAAAGATTACTGGCAGCTCTGCAAAAGTGTATTAAACAACAGCAAACCCTCAACCCTTTCTTTAATCAATAAATTTGTGATCCTCACAGCTTCAGCAGACATAGCTGACTGCTTTGCTCGCAGATTCTCCACCAACTCTACATTTGATTTGTCTGAATTATTCGCACTCAACTTCCCACCTAGAACTGATTCTCAACTGAATGACGTTTACATTACCCTCTCACAGGTCTCTAACAAAATTTCAATACCTGACTGTCATAAGGCAAGCATAGGTAATGAAATCCCAATCATTGTCATGAAGAATTGTGCCCCTGAACTCTCCTCTGTCCTTTGCAAGCTCTACAATTACTGCCTCTTGCTTCTTGCTTTCCTGCCTGCTGGAAGTCCTTCTCTGTGGTTCCTGTATTTAAGATCTCTGGAGAACCCTCAGACCTATCTAATTATCACACTGTCAGCCTCCCACTGATTTTTGGCAAAGTTTTCGAGGCTATTATCAATGCTGAAGTGGTTCAACAGCCCACAGACACTTCTCTGACAAACAGTATGGCTTCTGCTTTGCCAAGTCTACTGCTGATATGCTATCGACCATCACTAAGTACATATACCAGACTTTCAATATGAATGGCGAAGCTCAAGCTGTTGCCTTGGTTATCTTCAAAGCATTTGACAGTCTGGCACACTGGCCTTCTGCACAAGCTACAGGGCTATGGTATAAATGGGCACTTGTTTGATCTAATCCAATAATTCCTAACAAATCACTTAATGAAGGTAGTATTGAATGGGCATGCTTCCAGATTCTGTCATACAAATGTGAGTGTCCCTCAAGGCTCTATTTTAGGTCCTATGCTTTTTCTAATTTTCCTCAACTATCTCCCTGATGTAATCAGATCCTAAGTAGGTATCTATACTGATGACACCACCATTTACTTCCATCTCGATAAGAAATCTGCTGAGGCTGACAAAGCAAACCTTGCTGCTGATCTCGAAAAAAAACCTCCAATCTGTGGTAGATTGGAGTAAGAAATGGTTCGTAAATTTCAATACTTCTAAAATGAAGCTGCTATCCTTTAGCAACCACATCAGCATGGATCAAGCTAGCCTCCCTGAAGGCAATATACTGTGCCTACTCAGTCGAACTCTCTCAGCTGACCTCAGTGGAATGATTACATTGAATCAATAGCTAAACCTGCTGCTGGGAAGGTCGGTTCACTGTGTTCTCGTCTGAATCCATCTTGCATATATACAAATCTATCACCCGCCCATGCATTGAATACTGTAGTCACATCTGGTCGGGAGCCTCTGCTATTCATCTTGGAGTTCTCGACAAAATTCAAAGGAGAATCTGCAATGTAATTGATCCTGACATAGTAGCTTGACTCCTGTCACTTTCTCACCAATGTGATGTGGCTTTCCTTCGTCTCTTCTACAAATACTTTCATGGCTTCTTCTCCAATGAGTTTAGCTCCCTGATGCCCACTTTGCATAAATTTACTTGAGCTACTAGCCTGCAACTAGGTCTTATCCTTTTACAGTAAAACTAATCAAATGTAACAGCAACTTTTACTCTAGCAGCTTCTCTTTTTGGCACTTCTCACCTGTGGAACTCCCTTTCTTATACTTGCTTTCCTGATACCTACAATCTGCAAGAGTTTAAATGCAATGTCAATTGCCATCTCTTATCTCCTTGACTCTCATCCTTTGCCTGACACCCCTTGTATCATGTTCTTCCTTTCCACTGTACCCTCGCACAGCTCTCTTTACACCAGTGTTCCCATCCTTCTCTTACCCATTCTCTGACACTTACACCCCTGTGACTTGTTCTTCTATTTCTTCACTCTTCTCTTATGTAACCCCCTGCACAAAAGTAGCAGTACTGACTTGCTTGGGGTGAAATGATTATAAAAAAAATATTTCAGTGTGTTTCGGTATCAATCTGAGGACAGTTGGTTAGTTGGTTGTTTTGTTTTTATGGCATATCAACCTCGGCAGGTCATTTATTGCCAACTAAATTTTTATTTATTTATTGCTGGTAATACCTTTTTCTTTCAACAATTTATTGTTGTTTTTATATAAGTTTTGTGTCTAGTAATACTTTTTTCTTTTCGAGTATCAAGATTCATTGGGTCCCCAAGTTTTACCCTGTTATTTAACCCATAACTGGAGGAAAGGGACGAATTAATACCTTTCCCAAGGGTACCAGTGCTTAAGTGAATGCAAGGTATTCAACTGGAATTCGAACTCGGTTCACTGATTTCTCTTTCCGAGCCGATAGCCACTGTACCATAATGCACATCTGTCACTATATGCTTACAGCATCTGGTATTTCCAACCGGTCACCCATCTAAGTACTGACCAGGCTCAACGTTGCTTAACTTTGGTGATCAAGTGAGAACCAGTGTATTCAATGTGATATGGCCGTAAGCCCCTGTAGAAGATTCAGAAAGAGTTCAATGAGTCTAATGGTGGTTATGGAAGTATTTGGCGTGATCACTGGTAATGGCAAAGTTATACTTTCATTCATCTTCCAACAGGGCCTCAGACTCAACACAGAGGCTTACATCAGGTGCCTTGAGAAGGTAGTTGCTCTGGGTCAAGAGGATAGCTGCTGGAAGGCTTTATGTCTCGTAACAGGACTTTGAACCATGCTACACAATCAGGAAACCCAGTCATCACTGTCAGACAATTTCTGCCTCTATGTCACCTCTTACATGTGGCCACCTAACACCCCAGACTGCAAATCTCCTTGATTATTATGTTTAGGGCATAGTTGAGCTAGAGACCAACAAAATTCCTTGTAAGACTAAAGATGAACCGAAGGCAAGGATTGTGAAGCATTCATCAATTTCTTCTGCTTGTGTGGCATGATGCAGTGTACTGTTGCCATACTTTGCGTATTCAAGTAGCCACCCTCATTATCATGTGTAGACACCATCACCAATCAGCTGATTTGTTGATAAACAAACATCACCATTCTTATACAAATTCAAAAGAACAAAACTCTTACCTACATCAGGTTCCCTCATGTTGAGGTCTTTTTTGTGTTGGCCTGATTGTCTTCTACTCTTTTTAATAAGACTTATTTGCTTTAATGAAACCATTTTATAAGAATCGATATCCACTTGTTTATTTGATTGGTTTACTTGATTTGTTTTATGGCATATCAATACCTCAATGGGTTATTTAATGCTGACAAGATTTTTAGGATAAGTTTCGATAAATAGAATATGTATTCTTTGTAAGAAATCAGTTTGTAGATCAGGGGTTTGGTCTATTTTGTTTAATGGCATATCAATCTCAGTGGGTTATTTGTTATGCTGACAAGATTTTTAGGATAAGTCTCTCTGAATAAAATATGTATTAATATTATTTATTTTTTCCAAAAAAATATTGCTTGTAATATTTTTTTTTTTTTTCCAAAATGTATTGTTGGTATTTTTACTATAATAATCAATTTTTATTATTTTGTAGTGTTTTGACCCCAGTTTGGGGGTTAACTATTTGCCCATATCTGGGACCCTATCAGGTGCTACCACCCCAGATCAGGGTGGGCTTTGAGACAACTGCAGTTAAGAGGTGGTTTCATGCTCCTCAAAATCTTCTGATGAGAGGCCTTGCTGCCAGATGTAGTTTATCGTCATACCCAGAACGTTATTTATTTGAACCAAGGTGGTAAAGAATAATATGACTTCAACTGAATTCCTGTTTTGACTTTCTCTATTTTCTAGACTACATTCCATGGACGTTTAATGCACTTTTTGGATATTATTGATCCACGAACTTTACTTGTTGGTGAAGCAAACTTGCAGTTTTCAATAAAACTACTTGAAGATTTTAAAAATGGCACACTTCCTCCTGGAACCACCAGCAAGGAATTATGGGAAGCTAAAAAGATTAAACAGGTAAATGTTTTATTTTACTTCTATTTTTCTATTTGCTGGGTATAATCATTTAAAAATTAATATTATTTGATGCTATATTTGAGGTGTAATATCAAGGGCAGAATGGACTTTTCTTATTTTGCATAGTCAAGTGACTACTACTAAGTCAGTCGTCACCCTGTATGAAGAGAGAACTTCTATGTCACAGACTAAAAGACATCACAACAATATGGCATAGAATCTTTAGCACCTTAGAATGAGCTGAAATTAATGGCAAGCTGAATTTGTTGTTTTGCTGCTCAGGCAAGTGTCAAGAAGTTGAAAGACCACAAAATTGCAGGAGGGAAGAACAAGATTACAGATCTCTTTTTGGTTACAGCAGAATGTGAAGCCATCAGAAAAATCTCTGCCCTGGCGTATCACAGAGAATTGGACGATTTGATTGTTTCACAAATTTTGGACATTATTTTCCAGTCTCCTAAACAGGTTGGTGTTAGTAAGTGTATATAGCTGTAAAGCTCGTTTCCGTATTTCATGGAGCCATGAAGAAAACCCTGTACAACCCATGCTAGCATGTAAAAAGACATTAAACAATGATGATGATGATAAAGAGAAATTTGCATCTGAAAAAAATGTCAGTTATTACTGAGAGGACAATGCTTCTAGTGAGCTAACAAGAGCCAAGCAAAACAATAATATGGTATACACAAAAGCTATGAGTAGCTCCCAGATTCTGTGAGTTTGAAAAACTTGGTACTCAAGAGTTAACTGTTATCTTCTTCTCCTATCCATATAAACTACCCCTTAATGTAACCCTTCATCTCATGTAGTTCCCAGGTCTAGTATGGGGTGAATAAACCTTCAGTCAGTTAAGTGCCATACTTGATACACGCTTTGGGTGATCATGTCTCAAAGATACACGACTAACTGGGCAGATGATTATCCTGCAGTAGGTTGGCATTGCTTTCTGCGGTAGACTGGTTGCCGACCAAGGCTATAGAACCCAATCTGTCCTGTTATTTAACCCATAACTGGAAGGAAGAGACGGATTAATAACTTTCCCAAGGGTATTTGCACATAAGTGAATGCAATGAATTCAACTGGAATTCGAACTTGGCTCTCCGATTTCTCATTCCAAGTCAATATCTACTGCACCACAATGCACATCCACCTTACTGTGAGAAAAAAAAAAGGGTATGCCGAAGCATACAGCATTTTACCTTGTATTTTACCTTGTGTGATACAAATACTGTGATAAAAAAAAGTATGAATGAGACAAGAAAAAATGTCCAGCTTTAAGACAAATATGCTGGCATTGGGAAAAGAAAAATAACTTCCAGTTTGTGTGCAAGCATAAAAGCATCTTTCACTAATTAAGAATTTAATTCTTAATAAATTACTTTTATTTGGTTATTTTTCTGGTGCTGAGTTGTCCTGGTGCTCAGTCGGCAGTGTTGAGTTGTCTTGCACCTGTTGTATTTATGATACAAAGACATAAAAATAATTGCCAGAGAGAAAAAATCAAATTAAATGGTAGAACTTTTCCTATATAAATAGATACAGGGAGTGATGTCACTCTAATCTCAATAAATTTGTGGGAACGAATGGGCAAACCCAAATTAAAGAAAAGTTGGCTTAAACTAAGTTCACTGTTTCTTTCATCAAAATGTTAGATTGTTATGAAGGAACTTTTGAAACCAAAAATCGCTTTGAAATTATTCCCATTATGGTAGCGAAATGCAAAAAATATCATGATTTCATGGGAACAGAATCTGGAAAATGGATACAGCCAAATTAATTAACAGATAACAGTATGAAGTTGGAAAGTAATGACAAGGGAATGTTAAAAGGATACAAAGCAAGCATTCGATTAAAAGAAAAAGTCATCCTTTTAATTTGTATCTAGCTGACTGCTCTTTCATATGCTACCTTTAGTAGTTGCTAAACTAAAATCAATGGTGTAGCAAGGACTTTTTGAGCATGTTCTCTCTGGTGGTCATAATTTGGTCTCACCTATTGTTGTTTTATGAAAACTGGATAGAGATTTAAAGATATGTGGGGATTACAAAATAGGAGCAAACCACAAAATATGCTCCAATTTGTTCACTATTCCAAACATTGAAACAGCTATTCATGAGTTGTCGAGAATGAAATACTAAAATTGACATCAAATCTGCCTATAAAGAGATACAAATTGATTAAAAATTTTAAGGAGTCACTATAATTTACTCTCCAGTTGGCTAACTTAGGTGGAAGCGTATGCCTTATGGTGTAAAAATAGTCATTGAAAATATACTAACTGGTGATTTTAAGAATATGATCATCTGTCAAGACGATATATGTATTGGTGATACCAGTAGAGAAGAGCTTAAGCAAAAAATGGATTATATTTTAAACAAATTAGAAAATGCTGGGATGGCCATAAAGATAAGCGTGTGTTAAATTGCGACACAATAACATATCTGAGATTTTCTTCATGTTCTGTGTCCCTTCAAGACGTAGACAATCATAGACTTTCACTTGGCTCTGTCTCTTGTTGCTCTCAAAATTCTTCCTCTTGGTATCTCTCCCAAACCTTGCTCTGCCATCCATATGCTCAGGCCTATCAAGTAGGTCTCATGCTGCTTTCCCCGTTTCTCTTTCTCTCTATCAGTCCTGTGAGTATTGAATTCTCCAGGCCCTCCTTCCTCATTACATGTCTCAGAAACCTCATCTGTCTCTTTCTTATGTTAAGTATGAGTTTTCTTCTCATTTCCAGTCTCTCCAACACCTCGTCATTAGTTACATGCTCTGTCCATAGTATCCTAAGCATCCTTTTGTAAAACCACATTTTTGCTGCCTCAAGCCTCTCCTTCATCCTTGAGGAGATTGTCCAACATTCACTTCCATACAGAAGGACAGACATCACATAGCAATCTAGCACTCTCTTCTTTGTTTACAATGAGATTTTCCTGTACCAGATTTAAACTGCAACACAATAATGTATCCGAGATACCAGATTTAGATTGTGACATAATAACATATCCAACATGTCAAATTTAAATTGCGACACGATAACATATCCGAGATATCAGATTTAAATATCAGATACCTAGACATAAAATTGATAAAGAACATAGCAGAGTTATCTACAAACTACAAATAAAAATGAATTGGAATCTTTTTTAGGGTTTGCCAATTTTTATCGCAGGTATTTACTAGAGTATAGTGTATGACTGAACAAAGTTATGAAAAAAGAATAATGAATTTAAATGGCCGAATATAGTATTTGAAAATTTAAAGAAAAAAATTTATAAAAAAACACGTAAAAATTTTTAACCCTAAAAAGGAAGTGACTTTAACTACAGACACAAATGACTGTGCTGTATCAGCGATTTTTTTTTTTTGTCTCAAGAAGGTCATCCTACAATGTACCTTACTAGAAGGTAAAAGTCATTAGAGGCTAACTATGCAAATAGTGAAAAAGGAGAGTTAGTTTTCATATGGTGCACCGATTTTCATCAGTCAGGAAGTTTTTGCTTAAATCTGACATTAAACCTTTGAAGTTATTTTTAACCCCAGGAAGAAGTAACCTAAAGTTACATCTCGAATTAAGATGAGCCATAAAGCTCATGGCCTTTGACTTTGATATTTAATTATATAAAAAGAAATACTATTCCTGTTATGACCCGAAGGGGTGAAAATGTGGTTTTGTGAAGAAAGATAAAAGGAATGAAACGAGAGGATAACTCTTAACAAAATTTTATCAATTCAATTACGAGTCAAATGGTGAGTGAAGCCGCTGGCTGGATGCGTAATGATTAAATGTGGGCCTTGGAAAAACCATCCTGTTCACCTTGATGTCATGGCTGAAACTCTCCGTACCCAGAATGCTCTTCTTCCAAATAGGGGATGTGACTAAAAACCTTATTTTTTACCCCTTCAGTCAACTCTATCTTGATATTGAACACTTTATGACAAAAAACTTGATTGTCTAAAATACCTTTTTACCAGTAAATTACTGAAAAAAAAGGAATTTTAGCACTAAGCATCATTGCAATTTAACGCTATATATACATATATATATGTATGTATATTGTGAGATGTCTCTTAGATTTTTATAGAATTTTTCCTGGATTTGATTAAAGTCAGTACAGTCTATAAGTATGTACTTAATGTTTTTTTTTTTTTTTTTAAAGAAATTTTTAAAAAATTTGAGGAGGGTGTCAAAAAGTGTGAGAGATTATATCTTTGTGCAAACCTCACTTGTTTTATAAAATTAAGGATGTTATTTGGGTTGGTAGCAATGGCAACCTACTGCGGGATAATCTTCTGCCCAGTCAGTCATGTCTCTCTTGAGCCATGATCACCCAAGCGTGTTTCACGTATGGCACTTAACTGACTGTCTAAAAAGCTTATGAACATGAACGAGAAGAAAACAAATAATAATAATATTGATTGATATTTTTTCCGGTTTATCAACCCTGTGCAGGTTATTTGAAGCCAGAAAATATTTTTACTGCTCAGCTAAGTAAAAAATCATTTACTTTCTCACATTATATATACTCTTTAAATGAAGAATCATCTCTAAAGAATACAACTAAAAACTTTCTTACAAATCATAAGTCTACTAATTAAAAAATTCAATATGAAGATGACCTACAGAGCTTGTTATACCATTAAACAAAGTACTTAGATGGGTGACCGCTTAGGAATACCAGGTGCTGTAAGCATATAGTGACGGATGTGCGTTGTGGTGCAGTGGATGTCGGCTCGGAAGGAGAAATCGGTGAGCCAAGTTCAAATTCCAGTTGAATACCCTGCATTCACTTAAGCACTGGTACCCTTGGGAAAGGTATTAATCTGTCCCTTCCCTCCAGTTATGGGTTAAATAACAAGGGTAGGACTTGGGGACGCTGCCCTTAAAAAACAAATCCCAATGAATCTTGATACTCGAAAAAGAAAAATGTATTACTAGACACAAAACTTATATAAACAGCAATAAATTGTTGGAAAGAAAAAGGCATTACCAGCAATAAATGGATAAAGTTTAGTTGGCAATAAATGACCCACTGAGGTTGATTTGTCATAAAAACAAAACAACCAACCAACCAACCAACCAACCAACCAACCAACCAACCAACCAACCAACCAACCATTAAACAAGGAGAAAGTAAGAAAGATTTATGGTGTAAGGGCCTCTGTGATTCTTGGTAAATTGGCTTTGTGCCAAAAATGTTCAAAGTGCCCACAATTTAAATTTCAGAAGGTTGGTTGTTGAAATGTGAAAGGATAATATATTTCGTGTGTACATTAAAGCAAAGATTTATTTACAGAATGACAAAAATGTAAGAAGGAAAATATAAGTGAAATTTTGTTAACTGAACACTATAATATATTTGTGAGAAGAAAAATGTTCATTGAGAAAATGCATGCAGTTTTGTAGTTGAAATTGTTCATAGAGATATTTATATATTAAAAATAACTGCAGAAGTTTAGAGTTCATGGTTGTGTAGTAGCAGAATGTAAAGTCTCTGTTCCTTCCTCTTTTTAGTAGGTTGCAACAGGTTGAGAGAAAGAGAAGGCAAAACAAATAATGAAGTAGTACTTAACATGTACATTTAGTTGTTGCTGTTGTCCTCTTTAGAAGAAAATGACATTGGAAGAAGAGGTAGAATAAAACTGTGGTGTGACCTCCGTCCGGGGTTGGCGTGGAGTGAAAAAGAAGAAAAGAAAATTGGCAGTGGCGAGTCAGCTTGAAGTTTCTTCTACTGCTTCCATCTGATGGACTGACTTTGACAGGTTAGCATTGTGGTTTAAATAGTCAAGCTTCCTATGATGCCAGCTCCAGGGAAGCTTTTTACAGCTAAGTGTGAAAATATGTCATATATGAATTTGCTGTTTTTAATCCAATCAAGATTCAGGATTTGTTTCTAGCACTGACTTGTGAATTTTTCTTAGTTGGGTTTTCCAAAGTCTTTGAATCTCCTTTTTAGGGGTGCAATTTTACTTTGGGTTTTTCCCAGATGATGTAGTTGTTTGAATCCAATTTTGTGGGTGTGCAATTTATTTTGTGTTTTTTTTTTTAGTTGGTTGATGGATTACATAGGATTTGTACCCTGTATTGGCGTGTTTATAGTAATAATAACATGACTAACTTTACTTTGGCTGTGTGAGTGACATTTGTGAGTGCTTTTAAAAGCTTAGATTAGTTTCAAAGAATGTCTTCTGTGGTTCATTTTGGAAATCATAAGTCTACTAAATTTGGCACTAAGATGACTGACACAGGTTGATGTGCTGTTAAATAAGAAAAACTGAATCAAATCAAACTGGTCCTGGGTATGACGATAAATTACATTTGGCAGAAAGTCTGCTGAGCATGGAACCACCTCTGAATTGCTGCTGTTCTCATGTCTACCCTGACCTGGGGTGGTACACTTGCTACTGATTTTTTCCTGGTCCCAGCTATGGGTAAATAGTGAACCCCCACAAACAAAAACAAAACACTATAATAATATTAAAATGCATTTTTATAGAAAAAAATTACTAACAATAACTATTTTTAGAATATAATTTAATTGAAGCCATAAAATTGTTACAAATATTTAAATTCTGGTCTTAAATAATTCATAGATATTTGTCTATACTTCTGAGATGAGGTAGTACTTATATTATTCAGACTGTTCAGTCTGTTGTCCTCATCTTTATATTTACAATGTTTTGGCCGTTGTATGCTCCAGCTTTCTTCAAGTGCTAGGAAATTTTGAACCATACCCTTTATTTTGAGCACTAGGGTATATCATTCTCATTCCATGTGCAATGCTGCTTTCGGATGCCATGTAGTTATCTCCCTTTAACTTAACTCTCTGAGTTATTTGTTTACCATTGCTGTAACCAGATATTGAATTTGTTCACCACTGCTGTAACACGCTACTGAACTCCAAATACTTTGGGTCAAGTCCTTGGATATCCAGTGGCTATAAAGATGAGGACAACAGTCCGAACAGTGTAAATAATGTAATCCATAGATGTTGATATGTTGCTGAATGCATCCAACCAACCATCCAATTTTCTTTTTTTTCCAACTTTTTTCTCTTTACATTTTTACTAGACAAAATATTAAATAACTTTTTTTTTTTTGTAACCTTACTTGCAGGCAATCATCCATCCTGACACAGGGGAAAAAGTGTTCATGCCTTTCAGGATGTCTGGTAAGATCAATCATTCTTTATTCCCTTAACATTCATTTTTTATTTTATTTTGTAAGCCTACTGCAATGCACCAATCTTCAAATGTTACACAAAAATTTATAGAGCTGATACGGAAAATTTTGTACGTAACCTATTGTTCAGAAATATTATCTTCAATATTACTTATTTCATTCCGTGGAGAAATTCTTGGCTGATGTATAGTACTGATGGGTTCAATGATAATGGTGCAATCAGCCATTTCCTTATAAGGAACATTGGGCATTCACTGGCTAAACAGTTAACGTTAGTGTTGGTTGAAATTTATAAAATTTTCTCTTAACAGTTTTTCAGGAAATCGGCTTCTCAAGTCTATTAACTGCTATTGTTCTTTCTAGTATTGATTGGAGTTTCCTTTCTAATCTTTTGTTTAAGTAGTGTGGAAAGTTGATGTTTTTATTATATTATTATTTTACCTCTTACTTGTGCTATTCAGTTGTTACTGCTGTTGGAAGTCTTCAAGTTAAATTTTGTTATTTTGTAAATCTCCTTTTTATGTGATCACTAGCAGTATAGCCCGGTGTTGCTCGGGTGTAATGAAAGCTTTAAAACTAATCCATGGTCCTGGAGCTCAGACTCTTTGGATGTTGGCATGAAAGACTAAAAAGCAATAGTTGTTTCCAGTTAAAGCGAAGCCATAGACTGAAAGAAAAATGAATGGATGTAAGTCAAATTTTGATTTTGATTTCCTGTTATCGATATCAAATAAGTTTTTTTCGTCGTAAATAAGTCCTCTGAGTAAATGGTATCATAGCTGAGACTAAGAACTACAATTATACTTACTTAGAGCCAAACCTGAAGCAAAAACTAAAATAAAAAGACTGAAAAAATACAGACATACAGGCAGATAAACAGACAAACACACAAACATCTTGCCTTTTATACTAATATATATTATCTTTTTTCTGCACTATTGTAAGAACTGCAACCTTGAAACTTCTGAATATCATTTCTTATGTCTTTGTCTATGAGCGTATCAAATTTGATTAAAATTGGACCACTCCTTCTATAACCCGATTTTTTTTGATTATCGATTTTTGATATTTATCGGGGGTACCTCGACACAAAACCTAGCAAAGACCACTCGCAGACGCTTATAGTACAACTGTGTAAATTTTCAAGCAAATTGGTTCAGCTGTTTCAGAGTCTATATGTAACAGACACACACACAAAGTTTTATTTATAAATAAATTTAGATTTAGATAGATAGATGTAGTGCCAATCTTAATGGTTTGATAAAGGATTGTCTTTTTTTTAAGACCTAGTTGATTCATTTGCTTGAAACCTTTTGTAATTCATGTTCTGAGAAATCAGTTGTCAATAGCTGATGTTAGAAGCCATGCATGGCATAAAATTGAAAGATTTCTTGACATCTTCACTAAATCAGAATTAGAATTATTCTTTTGTGATTGAATAGACAATTTAGATAAGTCATGAATGTTTATTTGTTTAGCAGCATATCAACACCTTATAGATCATTTAATTCTGAAATTTAATTTTCTTGCGAGCATTAGTAATTTCTTTGACAAAAAATGTATCACTGGTAATGTTTTTTTTGTTTTTTTTTTACCAGACTTTATTGTTGGTACTTTATTTTAAAATGAAAATGTATTACTGGTATTTTTGCTATAATTTTTTTTATATTTTCATAATGTTTTGACATCAGTTTGGCGGGGGTTAACTATTTGCCCATAGCTGGGACCTTAACAAGTGCTACCACTCTGGGTCAGTGTGAACCTGGGATCAACAGCAATTAAGAGGTGATTCCATGCTCCTCAAAGCCAATCTGCTGCCTGATGTAATTGATCATCATAGCCAGGGTGTGGTGGAAGGTCATAGAAAGCAAGGGAAAATATTTTGACTGAATAATAATTATGTATGGAGTTATGAATTGATATATCCTATTATAATTTTGGTTGTCCCTCCTTTCATTAATTCCGTATGATGTTATGCCGCCCTACCAATACCTCATAAATAATGGATTATTCCATTTTGATTATGTGAAAAGTGGAGAAAAGACTCTGGTTGGTTTAAGTGAGAAAATGAGATAAAGAAGCAAAGGTAGAAGTGGAGAGAAAGAATCAGATTCAGCTGACAAGAACAGTTACAACACTCTCATCTCAGTCAAAAGGCTGAAAAGTACTGAACAATAGAAAGCGAGTAAGACAGTTACCAAAAATAAAATAACATTGATGAATTATTCTAAAACAATTATTAAGAGAAATGTTCATTAAGACAGGGATTTGATGTAGTAAGAATTATTCTAGATAAAAGACAATCATTCAGTTTGGTTTTGGGTGGGGTGTTGGTGGTTTGTTTTTACTTATATTTATAAAAATTACATTATTTTCATAAATAGCTTTCTTTATTGATGGAACTAGTCTGATAGAGACTTGACTTACAATTCCCTTCAAGACAATGTGAATATTCTTACCTTGATTTTGTCTGATTTATGACTTGGTCCAACACCTTGTTTGAGATTTCGTCCATGACTTTGTGTAATCCAAGATCACCTGAAGGTGAATCTTTTAGTTTTGGCTTTATGACTGAATTTCATTTGACATGCTAGAATATGAACCACCATTGTTTGTCTAAGTATGAAAAAATAAAAGAAATTGAACAAGGAATAGGCTGTGCCAGAGGTAGTTTCGCACAACACCTTAAATTTTTTTTTTTTTTTTAATCATATCACCCCCAACCAAGCAAGGCGATAATGCCACTGATGTGCAGGGGGCTACGTAAGAGTAAAAAGGTTGGAAAAGAGAAAGCCGGAAACCACATCCTAACCAGGGAACAAGGGATGAGCCTCTTTACCTATTCAATAGACGTAGGTGGAGTGTGAACCGGGCGATACTTTAGACTATCTACTCCAATTGCCACAAAACCAGAACAACAACCTGAAACTTAAATCATGTTCTTAAATAGCCTTGTCTGATCGAGACTTTCATATGGATGCCATGCATGGTGGCAAATCTGTTTAGAAATATCTAAATTGTCAGCTGTATATGATGGCTCACTTAGATCAATGCTGAAAAAATGGTTTTAAACTTGCTTACCCTCCTGTAGCTAATGTACTGATAATGGGCTAGGGTGAGGAGGGCTATACTGATGACATAGGTTGGGATAAGAATGTTCTTGAACAGAAAGTCAACATCCTCTACCAAGTGTTCTAAGAAAAAGGAATCGAGGTAACCCTTTTCAAAACAAAAACTTGGATCTGGATTTGAAATAAAAGCCATCATGTCATGTACACTGAATCCATTATCAAAATTCAGAGAATTAGAAAATGCCAAACACTTGAAATACCTCAGCATATGAATCAAGTATAACAAATGGTAAATTTTTGATTTGTTCCTCGAAGGCCTTTACCCCCTTCAAATCTTTCCAAAACATCCTTATTTCCGTGCAAATGTAAATGCTGAACTCAAATCGATAATTGTTTATTGACGAAACCTACCTTTTTTCAAGTTAACGACCAGAAAAATATCAAACTTCTTCTCATTGTTTATTTCACCCTGTAACCACGCTTCAAAAATGTTATTCACTGCAGAATGTCTTCACGCGTGGTTTGCCAATTTTTCGGCCTTTTTACTTCCTTTTTACAATTACTACGCGAAAATTGAGTTCCGAAACCAAACAAATTGCGGGAGTAAATAGGCTGAAATAAATATCCCACGCTTCAAGTAATTCAGCAGTGAATCAGATATGAGAACGGTGGTAAGGGGTGAGATATAGTCTGATTTATTTCCGGTCGATAACATGAAAAAAGATAGGTTTCTTCAATAAACAATTATCGATTTGAGTTCAGCATATACATTTGCATGGAATTAAGGATGTTTTGGAAAGATTTGACGGGGTAAAGGTCTTTGGGGAACAAATCAAAAATTTAACTAACAAATTTAGTATAAGTGAAAAGAAAATTAGACATACAATAGGCTGTGCCAGGTATAGTTTCGCCCTATTCCTCAAATTGTTACCTAACCAAATTACTAACACAAAAACTTGAGCCTTAAATAGCCTTGTTAGATTGAGATTTTCATATGGATGTCATCAGTCAGTTAAGTGCTCTATGTGATAAACGCTTGGGCAATCGTCTTGAAAGAGACATGACTAACTGGGCAGAAGATTTTTTCACAGGAGGTTGCCTTTACTTTCTGTGGTAGACTGGTTGCAAACCAAGGCTATAGAACCCAATTTGTTCTGTTATTTAACCCATAGCTGGATGGATAAGCAACAGATTAATACCTTTCCCAAAGGTATTTGCATGTAAGTGAATGCAACGAATTCAACTGGAATTTGAACTCTGCTCTTTGATTTCTCATTCTGAGCCAATATCCACTACACCACAACAGAAATATCTAAACTATCAGCTGTATACAACCACTTTCTAAAATCAATTGTTTAAAATGGCTTTGAATGAGTGAAGCCTGTGGGTCTTGATGAAAACCATACTTCTTCAGAATTTGTGAGCTGGCAGCAGAGAATCACAAACAAAGAACTATACCAAATGACAGACACTATATCGCTTAAGGACTTTGAACAACTGCAATAACTAAAATGGATAGTACATGTAATTTAAAGAGAAAATAATGACACAAACAACCTGTTGACATTCCACCCTACTTCAAATAAAAAGTTAGGAAGGCTCCCCCCTCTCCCATCAGTAATGGTAAGAACTTTAACAGCTACTGGACTTAAAACAATTTTTTAGGAAAACATTTCTTAAGAGAAATTTTTTATGTATTTAAACTGAAAACAGTACTGGCTCATTAGTCAATGAATGCCAGATGTTTCATTATAGGGAAATGGTTAATATTAACATTAGTATTATTTTTGGGTAGTTCACTTAGTTGTGACTTTGTAATTTTTTGTTCGACATGACACTATTTGATTGATTGATTCATTTTCTATGGTTTGTCAACCCTTTACAGGTTATTTAAAGCCTGAAAATATTTTTATATTGTAAGAATTTTCTTTTTTGTGATGATAATCATTTAGTGATACATTTTTTATTAAGTAACCCATAGCTGAAGAGAGAAGAGGTGGATTTGTACCTCTTTCAAAGGTATTTGTGTGTAAGTGAATATAATGAGTTAAAATAGAATTGGAACTTTGGTCTACGATTAACACTTCTGAGTCATTATCCCTTATACTTTCCACACATCCAGGCTTGCAGCACCTGGTATTCCAAAGGAGTTATCTGTTATCTAACCAGGTTCAGTGTTGCTTAACTTTCATGATCGTATGGGACACCATCTGACCTACCATTGTTTTTTCCTTTATATTAGATTACCAGTGACCAGTATGCATCAACTTTTTGATTAGACAGATAAATCAGGCCAGCACAGCATGGATTTCAGTGCAGGGTGGTTTTTGTTGCTTATCAGGGACATGGTATTGTATCATTGGCACTGCAGTCTCAGAAGATCTTTAATTTTCCATGCTTAAGTGTCAGACTTCCATGGAGCATCTCATTTGGCTGCTAAGTCCAGTGTGCAGAAAGGAAGCAGACACCGTCACAAATGTTGCATGTACAAGCCTCTCTCAGTGGTGTTGGTGAAGTACTGATTTTTTCCTGGTCTTTGTTTCCTTGACCTCTCTCTGATGAGCCGATGTGGTTTCATATTTAAAAAACCCACTATGGATTGACTGTGGCCATTGAGGACAGTATTGAGCTGGGTTGTCAAAGTTGATATTAGACAATACAAGGCTTTGTTTTATGATTGTGATTAAATCAAAGTTGTAAACACCCAAGTTTTTTTTTCCTTCCCTTTAAAAGTTTTGCATACAGAATATCCTCATCTTTATTGTCATATTCCCAACATTCCGGTCATTGTACACTCTGGCCTTCTTCAGGTAATATATGTTGGAATTTTGAACTCTTATTTCATCTAATAGATTGTTCTAGTTCCAGGGTTTCTGTTTGCTATGGTTTATGTTGTTTGGCTTTGCAGTAACATAAAAAAAAACTGCTACCTTTCATATGGGTAATATTTTTTTTTTTTTTTTAATCATATCACCCCGAGCAAGGTGGTAACGTCACTGATGTGCAGGGGGCTACGTAAGAGTGAAAAGATTGGAAAAGAGAAAGCCGGAAACCACATCCTAAACAGGGAACAAGGGAATATGCCTGAAAAAGAACATAAAATATAATGGCTAAAAAAAATGAAAAGTAAAAAACAAGTTCAGTTTTCCAGAAATTTCTTTAAATGACTCTATTCTTTGGTTTTAAATTGATATTTTGTTACATGTACTTTGTGATTTATTATATGAATTAAACATGGATTATATTTGGTCCATAAAAATTTTAATGAGTTCATGTACAAGATTTTGATTTGTAGATATCATGTAAAATGTACTTCTGTTATTTTCAGGAAGAAAATATGCCATTCTCATATACCTTGTTATTCAGACCAATATGTTTATATTAGTTGTTATACTCACAACATTTCAGCAGTTATATTCTCTGGCCTTCTTCAGGTTTTGGATGTATGCATAGTGTTATGGACAGTGACTCTCAATGAGAAATCAGAGAGCTGAGTTTGAATTCCATTAAAGTTCCTTACATTCACTTGTGTGCAAATACCCTTTGGAAAGATATGAATCTATTTTCCTCCCCCCCCAGCTGTGGATAAAATAGTAGGTCTTGTATAATGAAAAATCATTACATAGTGAAATAATGGTTAGTGGCTTGGATTGAGGAATCAGCGAGCCTAGTTCGAATTCCAGTTGAGTTCATTAGATTGACTTACGTGCTAATACCCTTAGAAAGGTATGAATTTATAGCTTCTCCTCCCCATAAAAAACAAAGAACAGACTGGGTCCTATGGCCTTAAATGACAACCTGTCTAGAAAAAGGAAACTCTGAATTCAAACCACCTTCTTCAAAAGTTTTGTTTCCTTAGGCAATTGCTAGAAGTTAACTTTAAAAAAAATCCACTTCTGAGAGGAGGGATGGGTAACCCCAACATCCCTGGTGGAAAAAGAATGGGCAAGCCATTGCATTATTCAGCCTTGAATATCACAGTGAACCACAATTCAAATGACCTTCTGCTTGGTAAATCCTGCCTCTTTAGTCAAATGCTAGAAAAAAGTAACTTTAAAAACAAATCCACCTCTGAGAGAATGGAGTATCCTCAACGCCCTCAGTGCAAAAGGATCCGACAAGCCATTGCCCTATTCTGCCTTGAATATCATCATGAACACTAACTTCTCCACCCAGCTATGGGTAAAATAGACTGGGTTCTTCTTCTTGCCTTGGATGGCAACTAGTCTAGGAGAAGGAAAATTCTGAATTCAAACTCATGCTGCTTTGTAGGTTCTACATCTTTAAGCAAAGGGTAGAAGATAACATCTGAGAGGGGCAGGGTAACCTCAACATTCTTGGTGCAAAAGACACCGGCGTCATTGCATTATTCACAGCTCAAACAACAGCTCAAACAACATTCTACTTTGTAGGTCCTGCCTCTTTAGTCAAAGGCTAGAAGAAGGTAACTTAAAAAACAAATCTACCTCTGAGAGAAGGGGTGGGGTAACCTCTACACTACGAGTACAAAAGGAATTAGCAAGCCATTGCACTATTCTTCTTTGAATATCACCATGAACTGCAATTGTGAGATCGAGAGAACTGGTGACCACAACAGTGGTGGCAAATTGTGCTAACTGAATAGAATAAATGAATGATTCTAAAAAATTACAAATGCAATATTTTCTAGCCAAAAGAAAAATCATTATTGCAATCCAAAATATGTTTCAATTTTAAGTAACCCATTAAGGGGTGATGAATCATAAAAAACAAACCAAACAATTTTCAGGTATCCTGCCAGGATTCATCATTAGCAGCCACAATCTTAACAATATAAGATACACAGATGATTCAGTGTTGAGAGCAGTCATGGAAAGGAAATCATAAGACATCCTACAAAAGTAGCAAAGAAAAAAGATAAGAAAGTCAGTCAGTTAAGTGTCATACGTGATATACGCTTGGGCGATCATGTCTCAAAAGAGACATGACTGACTGGCCAGAAGATTATTCCGCAGTAGGTTGCCATTGCTTTCTGCGGTAGACTGGTTGCCAACCAAGGCTATAGAACCCAATCTGTCCTGCTATTTAACCCATAACTGGAAGGAAGAAACGGATTAATAACTTTCCCAAGGGTATTTGCGCGTAAGTGAATACAATGGATTCAACTGGAATTTGAACTCGGCTCCCCAGTTTCTCGTTCCGAGCTGATATCCACTGTACCACAACGCACATAAAGTACTAAACAAAAACTATAAGAAAACTGGATCCATGGTCATCAGCAAAAAGATCAGCCCAAAATGCCAATTACATGTCGGGGATACGAAAATCAAGCAGGTACAGAAATTTAAATACCTGGGAAGTGTTCTAACAGAGGTCAGAAAGTGTAACACTTAGATTCAAAGGTGTATTAGTATGACCAAGGACATATTCCAAAAGATGAGTAGAGTATTGAGAGATAAAATTTTGTTTGGAAACAAAGAAAATGTACTGGACTGTTATGTGATATCTATCCTTTTATATAGCAGGGGATGCTGGACAATTTCATCAAAGATGAAGTAAAAACTTGAAGCAACAGAAATGTGGTTCTACAGAAGGATGTTGAGGATAACATGGACCAAACATGTGAACAACGATGAGGTTTTGGAGAGAATAGACACAAAAAAGAAGTGTACTTAACATCAGGAAGAGACAGATGAAGTTTCTGGGACACATAATGAGGAAGGTGGGATTGGAGAATCTGATACTCACAGGTGTGAATGAAAGAAAGGTGTGGAGGGCCATGATTGTCAACGTTTTTAAGAAACACATAAAAGAACCTTCTTAAGAAACACATAAAAGAACCTTCTTGAAATTTTGAAACAAACCATTTATTTAATCCGCATTTATGTGTTTTCATTCCATTTTTGACACTTAGGAGATATTTTGTAGCCGTTAATAGTTACTGGTTTTATTTATTTTGGCACTATCCCATTTCTGCTGTTGAGCTAGAATATGTGACTTTTCAGTGCTGCCAGACCCAAGAAGTGAATCTACAACTGTCAATGTTTTAAACCACTATGCTATGTAAATTTTGAACAAGCCAATGGCGTAATTTTGGAGGACTAAACTTCAGGTATTGAAATAAGATTGTCCAGCATTTGCTGTATTCACCAATTTTCCCAAAGATGAAGAAGAGACTCGAAGCAACAGAATATTATTCTACAGAAGGATGCTGAGGATACCATGGGATGAACATATGAGCAATGATGAGGTTTTGGAAAGAATGTAAACAAAAAAGAAATATCAGTAAGAGGCAGTTGACATTTCTGGGACATGTAATGAGGAAGGAGTGCTTCTTTTATGTGCTGTCTCTCTTCAGAACGTAGGCAATCATGGCCTTCCACATCTCCCTCACCCTAGTAGTTCTTAACACATTTTCTCTTGTTACCCCTCCCTAATCCTGCTCTGCCATCCATTTGCTCAAGCCCATAAATCTAGAATATAAATGTATGGAAACTAGCATGGCCACAAAGTGAGGTATTATTTTATATATTGATTATTATATAGAATTGATCTCCCTGTTTTATATTTTACTGGAACATTAATAAAAAAGTTTTCTACGTCCAGGGAGCCTTCTTCTTCTTCTATGTGGTGTGTCCCTTCAAAACCTAGGCAATCATGGCCTTCCACATCTCCCTCACCCTAGTAGCTCTTAACACACTTTTTCCTGTTACCCCGCCCAAACTTTGCTCTGCCATCCATTTGCTCAAGCCCATCAAGTATGTTACACATTACTTTCCCTTGTCTCTCTTTTTCTTGATCTAACCTGTGAGTATCAGAACAGATAGAGAGAAGAAGAATATTAACTTATGTGAATTATGCTTTAAGTGTTGAAATTGGAATGAGAACAGTCAATCTCAGTGGATTGAATAAAGGACTTTAAGAAGTGATTAATGAAAACATACCTGAAAAATGCCAGAATGTACAGTATGTGAAATGTTGTGAATGGAACAACCAAAATTTAGTCTTCTGGTCTGATAAGTAGAGGAAAATTTCTCAGTTAAAGAATTCCAACTTAAGAAATTACAAAATGTAATTGTAATTTAAATAGGAAAGCATGATAATTTCATATCAATAAATATGAAATATCAAAAAGCAACATTAAGATATTAAAACAGTATTTATAAAATTTCTTAAATGATCAATACATTTATTTTCTTTTCTGTTTTAGGTTTTGTTCCATTTGGGACACCTTTAGTGAGTATTTACTATTCTGTATAATTCTTTTTCAGTTAATATTTTTCTGCTCTATATATACAGTTAAATATACACATGCAGTATAAATCTATATATATAAAAGGCAATATGTGAGTCTGTGTGTGACTGTAATCTATGCACGCCTACATTTTTTAAGCTATTCCATTCAAAATTTCTAAGGACACATATCTACAGGGAAGCCAGGTCGACACATACTTTTTGAGTTTAAGTTCAGCAATTTTCCCTTTCACACATTTTGGCCAATGGAGTCGATTGTTTACATTTGCTCCGTAAAAGATCTAAGATGGTTGCTGAATTACATCACGGAAATCAAATCACATGTATCAAACGTGACTAAAAAAAATTTTTTTAAAATTAGCCTTTATATTTAATTTTTATTCCAATGTTTTAAAAATTCCTTTGGTCAGCAAAAAAAATGTGAATATTTTTCCTCGTAATTTTGAAACAAAAGAAATATTTAAAAGAAAAAAGTGTTTTTTCAAACAAAAACAAAATATGTAAAAAAAAAGTGCCAATGGTTAATTTAATTATTTAAGTCTTTTTTTTTTTCAGATTTAATGTTTCATACTTCAGAAAAAAAAATAAAATAAAGCTTTTTTTTCGCTAAATATTTCATGCAGGAAATCAACTGTCTGTAATTCATGTGGCATTAATGTAACTTTTTCCTCTAAAATTAAATGTCGACATTTTTAAATATTCTTCGAAAATTTTTGAAATTCATTCAGTCAACAAAAAATGTAAATATTTTCCCCCATAATTTTGAAACAAAAACAAACATAATGTTGTTTACAATGTCACACAAAACATCAACTCATGTTTATGCAAAACAAAACAAAATAGATTTTTTAATGGAATTTTTTAACAATTTTTAAGTAACAATTTTTTACATAATTATTTTTTTATATAACTGAGTTTTAAAGTGAGGCAGCGACTACAAGCGCTTGAAAATAGCAACACGCTGCATTAATCATCTAGTTAAAAAATGTTCTGAGTTGCACGGGCAACGCTGGTCTATGATGCTAGTATATATTAAAGTAATCTTTCATTTAAATGTGTTTTGTTAAAAATGACTGCCAAAGAATATTTTATTAATTATTGATTTTAATTTTTCCAGAATTACATGTTTCCTTTTTGCTGAAGATAAGGAGTGCAAAAAAATGTTCCATTATTTTCAACTTTCCAAGTGCTTATATATATATGGTCTACTTTTGTATTGAGCACTTTTTAAAGTATATATCTAATTGTGGAATATACTTCCATTAGTAACCATCACTCATATATATATATATATATATATGAGTGATGGTTACTAATATATTATGTTTTTATTCTAGAGAAGAAAATTTTAAAAACAGTTTCCACTTCTACGATATATGCATTGCTCTTCGGAAATGAATTGAGTTCTTTTGGGAACTGGCATGTGCATACACTGCTCATATACAACATGTTAAAATTTCTATTCCTCTGATTCCATGCATCTATGGCTTAGTGGGTAGTGACTCTGACCGACACTAAATCAGTCAAGTTTTGATCCCGGCCAGAAGCAAGTGGATGTGTCTAGCCACACTGATGAGCTGTGATACAGTGAAACAGGCTTGTATGTAGATGACTAATGTGAATATATATATAAGGTGTCCCATTAAGACGGATAGAAGTTAGCAGTAAATAAAACACTGTTATTGGTAAACCTTTATTGATTTCAGCATTGGATCATGTTATTTGATTCATGGCAATTATAGCCTGAATTGAATGCTATGGATGTCAAAGATTTGTTGTTCCAACAGGATGGCACTACATGCCACACAGCCAATGCAAGAATGTCTTTAATGAATGCGAAGTTCACAGGTCGTATCATCTCTCGAAACAGTGATTGTGCAATGTGATACCTTTAGATTTCTTCCTCTGGGGTCATCTCAAAAGTAAGGTCTATACCAATAAGCTTACAACAATTCAACAACTGAAGGATGAGATGATAAGGCATATTGGTGAGATTGAGGAGCAACTATCCAGAGACGTCATAAAAAATTTTGTCTATTGAGTGGACATTTGTATGATATTATTTTTCACACATAATTGTCAAGACTCAAATAACATGATCCAATAGGTAAGTCAATAAAATTTCACCAATAACACTATTTTATTTATTGCTAACTTCGATCCATCTTAATGGAACACCCTCTTTATAGAATTAATATGCAGAAACTTCTCACATAGCTGAATATGTCAGTCCAGGAAAGAAAACCAAATAATGTCCTCCTGAAGTCAGCATAACTGACATAACACCATTCAACTGTTTGAACCCGTGACTCCTATCAACATATATATATATATATATAGGCTTGATTTGACTCTGATTAGACTATGGAATCATTCATGGTTGAGTAGTCTAAGACACACCAGATTAGTTGGTGGCTTCCCCTATGTTGATAGGGGTTGAAGGTTCGAATTCTGCTGAATGAAAATATATTCAAAGAAACAAATTTAATTCTCTTGAAATGGGTGAGAAATCCAACCAAAAGGACAAATTGGAAACGTACAACATGAGACAGAAAAATAGACAGAGAGGGTGTGTGAAAGAGGGAGAGAGGTGAGGAGGAAAAATCGCATATAGATAGATAGATAGATAGATAGATAGATATTGAGAAAGGCAGATAGTAATAATGAAATAGATAGATAGATAGATAGATAATGAGAGAGTGAGAAAGAGAGAAAGGCAGACAGTAAGACTAAAATAGATAGATAGAGAGAGAGAGAGAGAGAAAGGCAGGTAGTAAGAACGAAATAGATAGATAGATAGATAGATGGCGTTTTGTAACAAAAATTTATCATAAATAATCAGGCCGGTAGAAATAAATAAATAAATATACTGTTTGATTAAAAACAGAATATCTGCTCAAATACGAATATCGAGTAAAAATAATGTTCAAACAAACAAATTAAATATGTTGGTTGTTAAAACCATTTCATTAATCTTCGGGATTTTCCTTAACACACACACACACATATATATATATATATATATACAACAGTCTTTATTATAATAGAGAGGATCATATCATATCTATATTATATCTCTCTCACTCTCTCACACACACACACACCAACACACACACACACACACACACACACACATCTTTAATTAAATATGATGAACAAAATTTTGTTAATGTTTTAATAGAGTTTTTCCAGCGTTATTACATTTTTTCTGTTTGTTAGGCAAGAGTGAGTACAAAAAATTGTCCATATTGTCTGTTGTCCCAAGTGCTTTCAGCTACTTCTTTAGCCATTTTCAAGAGGGTTGTATTTTTGGTGGTGTTAGGTTTTCCTTATGTTTTTGACTGTGTTAGACATATTATTTATTTATGAATTTACACATTTCTGAGGAATTACAACAGAATATGGTGTTTTGTATAGCAAATTCATCCTGCTTAAAATCATTGTGCAGATACTATAACATGTTATTTTTTTTGTTGTGCTTATTTTTTTTGTTTTGTTTTGTTACTGGTGTTGTGTATTTTTATGAGACTAATTTTATTTGTTTATTAATGATATAGTTGGGAAAATTATTGCTGACTAATGTTTGTTTTATGTGTTTTAGTTTGCTCAAAAATATTTTTTGGAAAGAGAAATTTTGATGTGCTCTATTTAAGAAGTTTGTTACCACTGCTATGTTATATCATTCTGGTCATTGCCTACCATAGTTTAGAAGATGAGTTCCTGCTGGTGGGTTTTTGTATGGGTAGGTGGTAAATATTTTGGCTTTTATCAAAAATTTTTCTTGTCACTCATATTTAATAATAGATGTTTAAAAGAAAGGTTACTGCACTATTGTCTATCCATTTAAATAATATATGCTCCCACTATGCATCTTACCCAGAAAAAATATTTTTCTTTAAAATTTAATTAAATACAATGTTCCATTTGTAACTTATGCTTCAATATAACTTATAAAATACTTCCAGCGTTATTACATTTATGTCTAACCTAAAATAAATGACCCACAAAATACTTATTTGGTTTTCTTAGCTATAATATACCTTAGTATACCATAATTTTTTTTTTTTAATCATCTCACCCCAAGCAAGGCATTCCACTGCCACTATTGTGCATGGGGGTTACATAGGAGAAGGTAAAGAGAAGGAGTGGTTAGACATAGGGAATGTTAGGAGGAAGGTGACAGATGAGTAAGGATAGCGAGGATGAGGGTTGGGCAGATGGGAAGAGTGTTTGATAGAATGGAAGCAGGTTAGTGTGTTAGGTGTCTACATTTAAACTCCTGGAGATTGTAGCCGTCGGGGAAGCAATCGTGTGGAAGAGAATTCCACAGTCGGGAAGTGCGAGGAAGTAGAAGTTACGGCTGCATTTTATCGGTTTCACTGTAAAAGGGTGAAAATTATTATAAAAAATAATTATTTATAATTCTAATTCTAACCTAAACATTCCAACCCCTTTACTCATGAGGTAGTGCAAAATCTAATTAAAAAAAAAATAACAACTAAAATCCAACCTGGTGTTAAAAAATAATTTTCTACTCATTTAAATAATATATGGCCTCAGTATGTATCTGACAAAGAAAAAAAATTGTTCTTTAAATTTTAATTAAATACAATGTTCTATTTTGTTATATCGCGGGAACGATATAAATAACAAAGTAAATTCCAAGTAGAAAGATTTACACAACACGTAAAGGGTAAACAAATAACAGTTTATTATACAGGAAAGTACCATTAACAGAGAATTCAATAAACTGGTAAGCCAAGATGGAATGGGAGCGGAAAATGAATTGTCTCATACTTCCTTACTTCTTAATCTGTTTGTCGAATCAACTGTCGGGGTTGATAGAATGTTCCATTATAACACATTTATAACTTATACTTCAATATAACTTATGAATTAAAAATTATTTTACTAAAATAAATGAGCCACACAATACTTATTTGGTTTTCTTAACTACAATATACCTTAGTATACCATAATTATTTATAATTCTAAACTAAACTTTCCAGCCCCTTTACTCATGAGGTAATACAAAATCTAATTAAAAAAAAAACAAACTAAAATCCAACCTGGTGTTAAAAAAATATTTTCTACCCATTTAAATAATATATGGTCCCAGTATATATCTTACACAGAAAAAATGTTTTTTAAAATTTAATTAAATACAATGTTTTATTTATAACTTATGCGTCAATATAACTTATGAATTAAAAATTATTTTACTAAATGACCTGCACAATACTTATTTGTTTTTTTTAACTACAATATACCTTAGTATATCATAATTATTTAATTCTATGTCTAACCTAAACATTCCAACTCCTTTACTTATGAGGTAGTACAAGATCAAAGTAAAAAAATAACATCCAACCTTTCGTTGAAACTTATTGTCTACCCATTAAATAATGTATCTTCCCACTATGTATCTTACCCAGACAAAATTAAAATGTGACATACCTTGACACCAAACAATTTTACTGCCTTTTGCAACCTAAATCTTCATCACCATAGTTACCTAACTCTCATTCTTGATTGAACAATATTAACACACCTACAACCATATTCTCTACCTACCCCTTCTACTACTACCTCTCTGGTTGCTAAATAACCATGAATTCATCTCATATTTTTTAAATAAATCATTTTCACAATTTATTTTAAACTATCACCTGAAGAAGGACATTATTGTTCTGAAACATGAAAATTTTTGTATAGTGTTATAATGTTTTTATAAACCATTGTAATAAAAAAGTAACAATATATATATATATATATATATATATATATATATATATATATATATAAATCCAGGTGAAGAGAAACAATAGTTTTACAATTCCGAGTTCTCTGGCATTTACTTTTTAAGAAAAAGTACTCGAAACAATGAATATTGTAGGGCATAATATAATTAAATTGGTTTTTATTTTAAATTAATATAGTTTCCATAGCGATGTAGAAACTTCTATGTTTTGATATTTTTACCTCGTCATCAGGCAATATTAGCTCATTGTTGTGAAAATGATTTTTACAAGAATGAGCTAACATTTGTTGTGAATATCATTTAACAACAATATATTTTACACACACACACACACACACACATATATATATATATATATATATAT
This sequence comes from Ascarosepion bandense, assembly GCA_037127315.1. Taxonomy (NCBI): domain Eukaryota; kingdom Metazoa; phylum Mollusca; class Cephalopoda; order Sepiida; family Sepiidae; genus Ascarosepion; species Ascarosepion bandense. Next base: position 241,816 of record JBBBDQ010032673.1, read on the forward strand.
ATATATATAGAGAGAGAGAGAGAGAGATATTTGTGTGTATGTGTATATATGTATGTATACATATATTTGATATCTCTTTATTATTTTATTTGTTATTATTATTATTATTTTTTTATATTATTATTATTATCTATTATTAGTATTGCTAGTATTTTAGATAATCTTTAAGATTGTATTTTAATAATTATATTTTCTTATTGGGGGAGGGGGTTATTATTTTTACTATAGTTAGAATAAATTGCTACTAGTGGTTATAATGTAATTTAATTTATGTTAGGATATATGATTTATTTTTCACCATAAATATTCCTTATGGTATATTTTAATTTAAAGGTAAAAATCCCTTGTAACATTTTTAAAGAATGAATTATATATGTCAGTTTTGATCTAGCATTTTTTTTATTTTTTTAATTATTTTAAAATCTGTTTTATTGTGATTTCTCCTTTTTTCTTTCCTTCTTTTTGTGTATTTCCCCCTTCTGTTAAGTTTATCAAATTTTTCCTGTTTCTATATTTATTTTTTTATTTTTAATTTTAGTATTTTTAATTATTTTAACAATATTTTTAAATTAGCATTAATTTTTAAAATAATAGTAATAGTAGTTATTTTTTCAAATTGTATTAAAATTATGATGTACAATTTTTTTTGTACCGTAAATATATCCCGGTATATTTGAAATTAAATTTCATATTTAAATTTTTCTGTTTTTCTAAGAGAACAGTTAGCTGGTTTAAAATGCTTTTATGAGAAATGGTGTCAACATTTATTTCTCACAGTATTTTGTGTTATTGTATCCCTTTGTCCTTTCTTTTTCTCTTCTTGTTTTCCATTCTGTTTTTTTTCTGTTTCCACTTTTTTCTTCTTTTTTCTTTTCCAATTTTTTTTCTCTTCTTTGCCTTAATCAATCGTCTATCTTTTCTTTATCCTCACTTTCCTCTTTCTTTGGGGTTCTTTTTCAAATAAGCGAGAAATTTTCGTAAATAACCGTTACAAATGTCCGTTCTAATATGGACATGTGAGCGTCTATGTGAAATTAAATAAAAGAAAAGGAATTTTTTGGGGTGGATATTTTGAGGACTAACTGTTGTACCATTTTGGGTCTGACGAGCTGCAATAATAACATCAAAACACGGTGAAATATGTATTACCCATTGTAATAATCTAAAATCTTTTTAATATATATATATATATATATATATATATACAGTTATCTCCAAAAATTTGATAAAAATGATTATACATGATTAAAAAATATACCAAATATAGAGGATTTTTGGTCCTCTAATGATTTATATTATGATTCGTCCAACAAGAAATAATAAAAACAACTTCAATTTGTATCCAACAAATTAAAATATATTGAACAAAGAACAATACATATAATGGCAGTACAATACACAGCAAGATAAAATGAAAAGATAAGAGTTATTCCCCTTTGTCTGTTTGTAGGACAAAGTATGATGTATGAAGGTTTTTTTTAGCTGAAAGAAAGATTTGTAACAGTTAAAATTATCATCAGGAGTTCAAAGATAAAAAGTCCTTGATGAAATTATTCAGACAGAAAACAAGGTTCTATGTCTGTGCGTGCGTTAGGCAAGAAAGTCAGACAGAAGACAAAGTTCTGTGTCTGTGTGTGCGTTAGGTAGAGGTGAGTAGAGAGAGACTTACATGTGATGTAGTAAGTAGTCTTAGGCAGCCTGTTGGGTCTCTACTGAATAAGCTTTGTGAAAATCTGTCATATTTATGTGTAGAAAGTGTATCCACGAGCAAGCGCGGGAAAAACTTTGATTGGCTTAAAAATTAACCAATCAACAAAACACACGTGAAAGTTGCTTCTGAGGTGAAAAGGTTAAAGCGACAGCAATTGTTAAATTGTCCTATACGATAACAGTAGTTATTTATAAGCCAATCGCAGACAAGTAAATTATATGGGTCGAACATAGGTAAGAAAACACATAGCAACCGCTATACCAAACATAATAAAATCAATGTTTTACCATCAAAATCTCTATTATTATTAAGAGGAAAGAAGAAAGAAATTTTTTATTATTAAATTATATTTTTGAATCCTTTTTAGGACCTTCAAACTTTGGCTAATTTTTTTTCTTGTCTTAGTGAGTGACCATAAATTAGTATAGCAAATTTCAGTATATTTTTTTTTTTTGTGAAAATCATATGGATTTGGAAATTATTGTAAAAATCAGGTAATTGTCAGATTTTAATTAAGCTTTCACAACTTATTCACAAATGAATGAAATTATTTTTGAAATATTCTTTATTTTAAAAAGTTTTGGTAAAAATACTTCTTGTAGGGTTTAATGTTTATATTATAAATAAGTATTTCAAGAATTTGAATCTTCAATGTTTTTTTTGCAATAGCTCTCCCATTTGTCAAAAATTAAATAAAAAATGCAATAATACTTAGGTATTATTTAATTAGAAAAGCTTTTAGTTTTTTTTGTGTATAAGATATATTATGGACACTACTGTCTGATAAAAAAAAATGTTTTTGATGAATAATGAATTTTTAAAAGAATTGTTTTCATTAAAAAAAATTGTTTATAATAATTAATAAAATTTTAAAAAATTTTAAAATTCTGAATTAATTTGTACAGGTAAGGGATTATTGTTATTAAATGAAAATTATATTTACTAATCATAAATGGTTTAGTGTTCCCTATCCCAGTATTTTGAATTTTTGGTGGGTATTTATAAATGTTCTAAGTTAGTTTTTTTTTTTTTTTTTTTTAAATTTCAATAAATTTACTGGGAAGTTAAAAATAAAATATATAAGAATGGTGCTCATGATATATTCAAGAAAGTTTTATGGGTATGTTTCCTGTAGAGAAAAATTTCTAAATATCTTTTGAAAGAGAGTTTTCAACATCTCATTAAATTCTACCATCTCTGTGTTAAAAATACTTATAAACTATATTTAAAATATTTTAAACTATAAGTAAGTAATATTTGTTTCAACTTTAATTAATTAAATTTTAAATCAGATAATCTCCCTCTTTATATATTTTAACCAATTGACTCTAGTTCTTTCTACATCACCCTGTATATCTTTTCCTTTCTCTCTACCTTTGCAACTGTCATCCTTCTCTTGCCCCTTTCTAACTGGTTTGTCTTTCTCTTTACTCTCCTCCTATCTAATCTTTTTATTCTTATGTAGCCCCCTGCACATCAGTAGTGTTATAGCATTGCTTAGGGTGAAACAATTAAAAAAAATATAGATAGATATAGATATAATATAAACTTGTACTATACTATTGTACTTTTGTATAAGTCACACTCTTAGTTTAAGGTTGTCAAACTGAGTATTTGCAGTTGATAGGTTGCACTATAATCTAGAGAGTGGCATGGCCTTTTTTATGTAAATATAACTAATATTTGTTGGATATTTTCAAATATTTACCTTTATGTCAAAACTTTGCTTGCATATATTAAAACTCCCTGACAACCCCTTGTTTTTCTTCCTTTTTGCTCTACTCTCACATAACCTCCTTCACACCAGTATTCCCATCCTTCTCTTATTCATCTTCCGATACCCCCTGTATCTTGTCCCTCTTTCTTTTCGTTCTCCTCTCATGTAGCCCCCTACACACCAGTGACAGTACTGCTTTGCTTAGGGGTCAAATGATTATAAAAAAAAATATAAAGTGATTGGTTGTAATTGCATGGTATATATCGAATGCAGAGCTGCTCGGTTTAGACAAAAATGTAGATACAGGTAATCTCTTCGGTCTTGAAATCACTTGCAGGTAATAGTCTTTCATGATAAATTAGATAACAAATGTAATGTGAGTCGTCTTGTTAGGCATGTTGTAGTATATCTAATATAGTTATTTATGTAAATAATATTGGTTCTTTGTAATTTGGATCTTGCAGATGAATTATTATTTTTGACAATGAGGTTAGCAGTTTAAATTTTTTATAATACATAATTTAATTTTCTTGTTTTTGTTGACTAGAGTTGTATATTTCTTTATAATGTTTGTGTTGTAACAGAATGTCCCACAATCCCTATGTGGATTGACTATGTTAGTAGCCATATATAGTGAGCACAAGAGATACCTGTGACTTGCTTCAGCAATTACTAGCCTGCCACCAGATTCCCTGTCTGGCCATAGTGTATTCTCTTTATAATAAACCTCTCTTCTTTCATCTACGCATGTGTTGCTGTTCTTTCACTTGAATACCACCTTGTCTGTTTGTAACCACTTTAAGTGATGATTCATTTTTATTATAGTTACTATACTATGCATTGGAAAATTTTAATATTATTGCTTTTTTCTGTATGTTCTGTATGGCCATTATCAACAAGAAGGTTATCAAGCACCTGGATAGGAACAACCTCTTGTATGACGAGCAGTATGGGTTTCAATCAGCCTGATCCACTGCTGACATTCTAACTATTGTTACACACAGAATTACTGAAGCCCTTGACACACACATACCACAAGGACCATAGTATTAGTTATCTTGAAGGCCTTTGACAAAGTATAGCACAAAGGTTTACTACAAAAGCTCTCCAGTTATGGAATCACTCAAAGAGTTTCCTCTAAAATATTTCCTAACAGGTAGATTCCCTGAAAGTAATTACTGACAGCCAATCCTCTGAGGTCCTGGTAGTCAATGCAGGTATCCCCTCAGGGTTACTTTTCAGACCAAACCTCTTTCTGATTTATATAAATGATCTACCTAAGAATATACTATGATAATATATAAGTGCACATCCAAAAAGTCTTGACAATGAGAGATTGGCCACTGACCACTCTTCTGATGTAACGTTAACTTCCCAGTGGGGAGAAAACTGGCTGGTTATATTATGTCTCCAAAATCAAACTGATTATATTCCATCACTGCCAGTCAGATCCTGAATACCACCAGTCATGATGAACAGATGTCTCCTTGAAGGAAGCCCTGTGTCTTGAAGGATATTAGGCCTCAGAATTACACCTGACCTAAAGAGGAATTCTGTTATACAATCCATCTCTAAAGATGCAGGTAAAATGATCGGATCTCTATACTGCTCTAGTAAGTTCTTGACTCCTTATACTATTCTCTACTTTTATAAGAGCCAAATCAACCCAAAAATGGAGTATCGTTGTCATATTTGAGCAGAAGCTGCTTAGACATCCTTTTCCAGTCTTGATAGACTTCAAAAGTGTTTTCAAAGCCTTGTTGGAGAAGAATTATTTTCCACCTTTCTACGTCTTCCTTTCACAAGCAGAACATAGTGAGTCTCTCACTGCTTTATTGCTACTACCATGGAAAGTGCTCCAATGAACTGCATCACCTGGTTCCACCAGGTCTGACTTTCATGGTCAAGACTCCCCATGACACTTATGTAGTAGCAACCCACCCACACTCCTTCTGTATTTAATCAGTGAAAAGTAAATTCCACTCAAAAAGCTTCTTCTCATGAACCCTGGCCCTATGGAACAAACTCTCAAGAAGTTGTTTCCCTGATGACTACAATCTTGACTTGTTCAAGTCTAAGGTCAGCTGTCATCTTCCCTTTCTACACATATGAACTAACCATTAATGTAATCCTCTAGCTTGAGTGCCCTTGAACCTTGTACAAGGTAAATCATACTGTAAAAAAAAAGCTCCCAGATTTCTCTTTCTAAATTGTTATCCATTCTTACTTCCTCCTGTGTTTATGGGTATCATTTGTCATTTCACATTACTGCAAATTAGTTGAGCAGAGCCATAAAAGTTATTGAATTATGTGTCAAATAATTAGATTTTACTAAAATTGTACCAAGTGGATTATGGCCATATCATGTTGAAACAATGGTTTCTCTATTAATCACTGAAGTTAACCAATGTTGAACCTGGTCAGTAGCTAGATGGCGGACTTCTTGGAAATACCAGCTTGCATTAAGCTTGAATGTATGAGTAGTGCAATGGATAATTTCCTTGTGAAAGTTACAAATTTACCTTTTTTTCCCAGTTATAATTAGTAAAACTGAAATCATTAAATCATTATCCCCCAAAAATTCTTACAATCTAAAAACATTTTCAGCTGCAAAAGATTGATACGCTGTAGAAAACAGATCAGTTGATTAATGAAATACTGATGAGCTACGAAGGCATATCTTTTAGATTTATTTATGTTGTAGAGTGGCTAACACCCCTGCAACATTCTCAATTATGGAATGGCCCATGACCTGAAATGGTTTATTCAAGTAAAAAATAGTAGCATTTCAGGTGTAATATTCGAGTGTAATTCGAGTAACATTTGGACTGATTACTATGATGACTAGTGTGAGCTAACCCCCCCTTTTCTGTGTTGTGAGTTCTATCTTGTCTGTTATTGTAACTGTTGTACTGTTCTGTATATACCTGTTTAGCATCACATATTGTGCTGAATAATACTGCAGCACATGTTCTATGCGTATCGTATCTACCTCAGCGATACAACAATTTATCTTCTCTGGAATATAAATGTATAGAAACTACCATAGCCATAAAGTGAGGGATCAGTTTAAGATTGATTGTAATGTAAAATTTATCCCCCACTTTATATACACATTATAATTTCTTGTCAGTTGATAAGCTGCAGGAAACGAATCAAACAATGAAATACTGATGAGCTACACAGGCATGTCTTTTATATTTATTTACCTTCTCTGGAATATAAATGTATAGAAACTATATCCATAAAGTGAGGGATCAGTTTATGTGTTGATTGTAATATAGAACTGATCCCTCACTTTATATACACATTATAATTTCTTGCTGGTTGATAAGCTGTAGGAAACAAATCGATCAATCAGTGAAATACTGATGAGCTACACAGGCCTGTCTCTTAGATTTATTTACATTCTGTGGAATATCAATGCATAAAAAATATGTGAACACAAAGTGAGGGATCAATTTACATATTGTTTGTAATATAGAATTGATCCCCTACTCTGTATCAATATTATAATTTCTTGTTTGTTTATCAAATTCTGATTAGGTATAAAACCACCTCCCATGTAGCTATGGGCTAATTAGTATAATAATTACAGCATTAATTAAATATTAAGAGAACTTCTGTTACAACCTATATTTATCTGTCTGTAGGGTGGGTATTTGACTAGTATTTAATTACAAATAGAGTTTAGATGACTTTCGAGTGTAATGTGTTTGATGATATGGAGGTGTAATATTTGAAGTGTCGTAAACAATATTGGAAGGAGACTAATAGGACGGTAATTGGCGGGGTCTGAGGGTTCGCCAGAATTCTTAAATATAGGAACTATGCAGGAGGACTTCCAACAGGCAGGAAAGCAGGAAGCAGATAGGCAGAGGTTATAGAGTTTAGAGAGAACAGAGGAGAGTTCTGGGGCACATTTCTTCAGTACTATGACTGGGATTCCGTCACCGCCGCTCGCTTTGTGTGGGTCAAGTTGCGCAATTATCTTGGTGACCAGCGAGGGTGTAATGTGGACGTTATTTAGTTGAGCCTTAGTTCTGGGTGGGAAGTCTGGTGTAGGTATTCCTAATGAGTCTAGTGTCGAATTGGTTGAGAATCTACGGGCAAAGCATTCAGCCTTGTCGGCTGGGTAGGTGAGAACTTCAAATTCATTTACAAGTACTTTCATGGCTTCTGCTCCGATGAGCTTAGATCACTGGTGCCGCCTAAGCACGAATTTACACGAGATACTAGATTAGCAACTAGGTCCCACCCTTTTACAGTTAAACAAATAAGATGTAACCATAAATTCTACTCCAACAGCTTCTTTTCTCGCGCTTCCCGCCTGTGGAACTCCCTTCCACAAGTCTGCTTTCCCGACAGTTACAATCTCCAGGTGTTTAAATGTAGGGTCAATAGATACCTCCTATCACACTAACTCCCAACTATTCTCACAACACTCTCATCTACCCAACCCTCATTCTCGGTGTCCTTACCCGCCTATCACCCACCCTCTGTCATTTCCTATATTTAATCAGCCTTTCTCCACTCTACGTAGCCCCCTGTGACATGCCTTGCTCTGGGTGAAAACGCTTATAAAAAAAAAAAAGAAAAAAAAAGATATATACCTGTGGCTAATGATGAACAAATCTATTAATGTTTGGATGCCTTTTTTTTTTTTTTTTTCAGGTTGTGGGAATGTTGCTTCCAAATCCTACAATTCCAAAGACAATCATTTGGCAATGGTTGAACCAAAGTCACAATGCCTGTGTCAATTATGCAAATAGAAATGCTTCGAAAGTGAGTCATTAAATTGTTGTGTGCATTTTCATTAGATGTAGTGGTGCAAGTTTGAGTAAGGGCAAGGTCTGGTGGAGATGGTGGATATGTCAGACCCTGGGTATTGTTGAGCTTGACCAAAAACTGCTGCGTTGAATGGGCAGGTGCAATGTCATGATAGAATTACCACTCACTGGATGCATGCAATTCTGTCTGTTTCTGACAATCAGCATCTCACACTGCAAGACTTCACAGTAGTACTCCTTGTTTACTGTTTCACCAGCTGGAGTATACTCATAATGAACAACACCCTTGTAGTTGAAGAAATCTGTCAACAGTATCTTCACATTCCTTTAACTCAATTGACCTTGACTTGTATAAAAATATGTATGCTGTTGGCGCACTGAATGATTTTAAAACGTAGCAAAAAATTGCCGACCTCTGGTATATAACATTATTTACACTGCTTGGACTGTTCTCCTCATCTTTATTGCCATGTTTATGATGTTTCAGCCATTGTACTCTCTGGCCTTCTTCAGGTGCTAGGAATTTCAAACCAAACCCAAGGACATGTGGCCCAGTGGATATAGACCTTGGTTAGTTCCAGTGACTTGATCTAAAGAGTGGTGAGCTCAATACCTGGCTACAGGAGTGGAGAAAAATAACTTAGAGAGTTGAGTTAAAGAGAGATAGCTACATGGCAACTGGAAGTGGCATCACACATGGAATGAGAATGATATACCCCAGGGATCAAAATAAAGGGTTCTGTTTGGAATTCCTAGCATCTGAAGAAGGCCAGAGAGTACAACGGATAAAACATAAACATGGCAGTAAAGATGAGGACAACAGTTTAAATAATGTAAATACTACCTCATCTCAGAAATATAGACAAATATTGTATATATAACATTTATAAAATGGGGCAGCTTGGGAATGGAACCTGTTGTAACCACAAATAGAGGAACAACAAAATATAACAAACACAGTTAAATATATTTTGAAACAATATTCATTTTATTTTTATTCTCATTGACCAGGATACAGCAGTATTGGGTGGGATAACAAATTACTGTTTACATATAGTATATTGTTTAGCAGCCATGTTGTTGTTCTTTTACCCCTTTCTTTGTGAAGAGTTAATGAATTGTTAGGAGAGAGTTGTCTCCCCTAACAGAACCCAAACATTAATGTGATATATCTTTATATTTTTAACACAGTTTATACATATACACTGAAGGTAGTTTTATATAAAATTTAATAAATTCTGTGTACATACAGATACAGGTAATGACACTAGTCATAATGCACACATGGACTTTTAACTTGAAAATTAAGATTTCACATAAAAATATGTTTCTGTATGTGTAAAAAAAAAACAACAAAAAAAACATGATCACTACTTATAAAAAATTTATAAATGCAGGACTTTTTGACATTTTGAATATTTTTACTGAGTACAAAACTCTTGGTAAGTAATTCATGAATGGAGGTGTTGCTGTGATGATCACAAACAAAAATCTAGCATCAACATAGGTAATGTCATGGAACATTCTGAAATTTTCTATTTGTGGCATGTCATGTCAGTACCTGAAAAACTTTAAGATTTTTGAGGTTTTCAGATAACTGATACTGAACCTGTTTTAATATTTTAATTTTAATAGAATTATTTAAATATTTCTCTACATTTCATATGAGGTAGTATCTACATTATTTACATTTTTTGGACTGTTGTCCTCATCTTTATTTTAATATGAAATTTAATGCTGTTATTTTAACACAAATTTTAATGCTATTATTTTGTCCCAAAATTTAATGCTGTTATTTTAATATTAAATTTAATGTTATTGCTTTTAATGGGAAATTCAATACTGTTGTTTTTTATGGTAAATTTAATGCTGTTGTTTTTAATGAGACATTTAATATTGCTGTTTTTAATGGGTAATTTGATAAAATTTTTAATTTAATACTATCATGTTTATAATAATTTCAATAGTGTTGTTTTAAGAGAAATTTCATTTCAGTTTTAATTATTAATGTTATTAATTCTTTAAGTTGCTATTAATTTAGTTTATTCAATATGTTATTTAAATGATTTATTTTCATTTTTATGTTTAACCTTAATTTTAAAATAATGAAATTTGATAAATTTAATTTTGATATTTAATTTAAATTTAGTATTGAGCATATGAATCAATATACATATGTATATATTTACAGCCAACACCTATTCATCGTTTTCTGATTGGATATTTTGGGGCTGTTTCCAGTGCTGTTTCTATTGCTGTAAGTTATTAGATTTTTAAAATTTACCTTTAAAATGTACCTTTTACAGCTCTTGGCTATGAAATTTTTTTTTTTTTACTGATAGTTCGTACAACACAAGGTAGAGAGTTACTGGGTGAGATTCTAAGGAAGTTGGAAGTAAGAGAGTATTATAAAGACAAGTAGGATAGATATTGGTTGAAAGAGACTAAGATTGTATTTATCAGGGAAGCATTCCCTCGGGAGTTTGTTTCACAAAGTAACAGTTCTGGGGGATAAACTGTCTCAGTGGAACTTTATTTTTATCAAAGGAACAAGAAGTGAATGGGGATGGTTTGCTGCCATTAAAATGACATGGTGGCTCCTAATTGTGGACCTCAGAGCTGTGAAGGGCTGAGATGGTGGCATGAAAGAATGTAACTTGTCCAAACACCTGCAATAGGAATAACAATATAGTAGTGAAAGGCTAGCAACATTTTGTCTCGGCAACAAGTTTTGCAGTGGGTGGGGGATAATAATTCATCACCCACAAAGCTGTGTAAGTGCTTTTGAATAGTACAGTAGACTTGGCTTTCATATCTTGGTTGGCAACCAGTCTAGTAGAATCAAATTCAAGACTGTAGATATATAATTAAAGGCAGCTGAAATTTCTGGAATACATAATGAGAAAAGTAGGTCTAGAGAATTTAACTCTCATAGGACATATTGAAGGCAAGAGCAAAAAAAAAACAGTGAATAAAGGACTTAAAGATTTTGAGTGAATAGATAGCAGAACAGGAATGTAGAGGTATGGTAATGAATCAAAAGTTGTTTAGAGCAACAAAAGACAAGAACTAGTGGAGAGCCCTGATTACCCAAGTCCTGAAAAAACATGGCAAATAGAAGAGAAAGCACCAGAAAACTACTCTCTTTCAAAAGGAACAGTCATGGCAATGCACAGTTTGCAGATATTAAAGAAAAAGGAAGCTGTAGAGAACCATGATTTGAAGAGAGGCAATAGAAAGAGAAAAATTCTTTTTCATTCCAAGTAGCATTTAGGAGTAGATAGGTTTGTCTATCATTTGGTCTATACTCCTCTTCAGTCTTTTTGAATAGGAGTAGGGGTTTATCCCTTGTTTCCTGTTTAGGATTTTGTTTCTGGTTCCTTCTAATATTTGCTTCAGCTCTATACTCCTAACACTTGTTCTTTCCTATCCTAATATAATTCCACACAGTTATCTCCCTACCTTGAGTGGTTCTTGGGTGAATATTATTAAAAAAGGGGAAAAAAAAAGGTCCACCACCTCACTGCAGTAGAGAGTGTTGCTGTAGTTTCTGTAGCAAGAGGGTTTTATGGGTAGGGGTTGCTAACCTCATTCTCAACTAGTTTTGATGAAAATCCTAAAATGCTGAGTTATCCTTCTTCTAGACTGGTTGCCAATCAAGGCTAAATTTATTATTTCTAAAAGACTGTTTATGCAATATTCACTTGAAAAATAAAAAAAAATGGCTGATTCTTACAATTCCAAAAATGTGTTTTGTTTTTAAATGAAAAGGTTGATAAGCTGTAAAAGCAACAAATAGATCAATATTGCTGCTTTTGATACATATTAAACTTAGCATGACACAAGGCCAAATGAGGAGAAAATGGGATTGGAAGATTATGTAGTGCCAGTTTTCCTGGGGGGTGGAGAGAATACCTGCTTTGAAAATCAGCATTTGAGATCCTGACTTTTACTCAGGTGAAAATAATAATTCTGATGCAGGTGGAATACACTACCGGCCATAATTATTAACCCACCCCAGTTAAAAAAAAAAAAAAAAAAATGATGTAATTCATGAAAATAAAATAGTTCTTTTGTTAATACTGTACAATGACATGTGCATCAAATGAACTGTTCTGGTGTCCAGTTTTTGTGCTCTCTTCCCCATGCTAGTCTCTTCTTATTGGCTGGCCAAAGCAAAAGCTTCCTGGCTGGCTTGTAAAATTTTGCAAAGTAATAACAAAAGAACCATTCTATTTTCATTTACAATTATCCACTTAGCAATAAATACTAAAAATAGTATGAAATACATCATTTTTTAAAAACTGGAGTGGCCTAATTATTATGGCTGGTAGTGTATATTTAATGGTATTGTACTAACAGAAATTATCCAATGTTGTGTAAATTTCCCTGTTAAAAACCTCACAAACATATTAAAATCAAATTATTATGGACTAACTGAAGAGTTGAATGTTCAGAGAATTTGCAGTAACATTGGTAAATAATATCATATCACATCAGGTTGATCAGTATAATGGGTGCACTGTGAAAGAAAGGTTTATCCTCCCATTAGTATTTCCCCATTATGGATATTACTATATCTATGATATAACACATTATTTCATGGATTGAATTGAATGCTTGAAAGGAAAAGGAATGGCAAACATGCTTTGTTCTCAGAGTTTCATGCCACTATGTTATACACAAAATTGTGTGTGTGTGTGTGTGTGTGTGTGTATATATATCCTACACAGAAAAATTATAACATATATGCAACAACAAGTAGTGTGGAAAGTGAATCTTATATATAGTAATTCTCCACTGAAGCTGCCAGTGATTCTTTCGTGTTTCTGGAGAAGTCATATTTAGGATTCCAGATTTGAGTGGGCTCAATTTATCTGCTATGTTGCTAGTGAGGATGAGAAAGTTTTTTGCAACAGGGAAATGTCAAGTCCTAGGTTTTTCCCAAATTGAGGATTGTGAACCAGAAACATTTTCTATATATGGTGAAGATATATTTCCATAGGAAAATTGCACCATAGTCTAGTAAGTTGCTCCATGTGGCTGGGGAGCAGATTTAGCCTCAACCTGGGCCTCTTGGCCTGCGTTTAAACTTTTTTTAATTCCAACTGCTCGATTTGATTCCTGGAAGTTGACTGGGTGACCAGTTTTTTCAGTGTATTATTGTTTTATTTTTAATTTGTGAAAATATTTTTTACACTTTTTCCTTTATCTGTTTTTGATAATTTTCTACTGTATTGCAGGTTGGTCTGAGCATTTTCATAAAGAAAGCAAATAATTTTACTCCAGCCACAAAATTGCTCATTCAGAGATTTGTTCCATTCCCAGCTGTAGGTAAGTAAACATTCAAATTTTCAAAATTCTATATATTGGTCCCTTCAGTTGATGTTGAAAAATAAGGTGGATATATGGGATTTTTCTTGTCAGAATCAAACTTGCATCTTTCTGAGCCTACCATTTGTCCATGTATTGAATACTGTCACATTTTGACAAAATCCAATGAAGAAGAATATCTGTTCTGACCTGACATCTCCACTCCAGTCACTTTCCTACCACTGCAAAGTAACTTCCCTTTGCCTCTTATACAAATATTTTTATGGTAACTAATCTGATTGGCTTTCATCTTTGATCCCACAACTTCCTGAATTTATGGCTTACTGCCATATCACATTGAATACATTGGTTCTCACTCGATCACCAAAGTTAAGCAATGTTGAGCCTGGTCAGTACTTAGATGGGTAATCGCTTGTGAATACCAGGTGCTGTAAGCGTTTAGTGATGGATGTGCGTTGTGGTGCAGTGGATATTGACTCGGAAAGAGGAATCGGTGAGCTGAGTTTGAATTCCAGTTGAATACCCTGCATTCACTTCAGCATTGGTACTCTTGGGAAAGGTATTAATCCATCCCCTCCCTCCAGTTATGGGTTAAATAACAGGGTAGGACTTGGGGACCCTGCCCTTAAAAACAAATCTCAATGAATCTTGATACTTGAAAAGAAAAAAGTATGACTATATACAAAACTTGTATAAAAACAACAATAAATTGTTGAAAGAAAAATGTATTACCAGCAATAAATAAATCAAATTTAGTTGGTAATAAATGACCCTTCGAGGTTGATATGCCATAAAAACAAAACAACCAGCCAACAACCTGAATTTATGCATTGATTGGCAGTTAGGTCTCATAATTTCATTGTTAAAATTGCTACTTGTAACTCTGATTGGTTGATTGTTTCATTTTTTACAATTTATCAGCCCTTTAAAACCAGAAAATATTTTTAGATTGTAAGAATTCTTTTTTGAGATAATGATGATTGAGTGATACAAGTCTTACTAATTAACCCTTATCTAGTAGGTGATGAGTGGATTCATACTTTTTCCAAGGGTTTTTCTGCATAGCTAAACAGAATAAACCCAACTAGAATTGGAACTTGGCTCTCCAATTAACAATTCCAAGCCATTATCCATTACACCACCCACACATTGAAGCTTACATTACCTGGTATTTCTAAATGGTCACCCATCTAGATACTAACCAGGATTGACATTGCTTAAATACAGTGATCATATGGGAACCAATGTTTCAACAGGATGTGTCCTTAAGCTCATGACAGTAAATTTCATGCTGTTAGATTTTTTTCTCCCAAATTTTTCGCTTGTGAAAATCTCTACTGGCTTCTTGCTCTCCTGTCAACTTCTTTTTTAGTTTTATGTGCCTTGTCCCTTCAGGATATAGGCAACCATGGCCCACCATATCTTCCTGTCTCATGTAGCTCTTAATAAATTTTATCTTGTTATTACTTCCAAACCCTGTTCTGCTTATCAAGTATGTCTTGCACTGTTCTCTTTTCCTCTATCTGCCCTGTGAGTATCAGATTCTCCAAGGCCTCCTTCCTCATTGTGTGTACCAGAAACATTAACTGTCTCTTTCTGATGTTGTGAGTATTTGTATCTTCTCGGAGTGTAGTTGGTAGACGAATTAATGACCACTTGGATCTGTTCTCCCAGCTGCTCCACGTAGAACCTGGAACACTGCTTTACCATAAACAAAACGCTGTCTCCCGAACACCAGTGTAGTCTTCACGAATCGCCAACTCCGAACTGCCTCCAAAACGGAAGTTGGCTCTTTTTATGTGTTTTTGGTCTTGAGGAAGAAACCATAATTTCTCGCTCCTGAAAGCCTCGCTTTCACCAATGACGCATGCGCTGTGTCATTCCAAAAACTGCTTTGCATGAGCTCGCCTCGCAGTCCCATGACGTTCACGAATGCGTGTGCAGACAAACCGCCTTCTCTTACTTTGGTGAGGTAAATCTACACCACAGATGTTAAGTATAAGCTTCTTTTTGTTTCTGTTCTCTCTAAAACCTAGTCGTTGACCACATGTTTAGTCCATAGTATCCTCAGTATTCTTCTGTAGAACCACATTTCGGTCGTTTCATTCTTTTCTTTCATCTTTGAGGAGATTCTCCAGTTATCACATAACAGTTCAGTACTCTTTTCTTTATTTACAACAAAATTTTCCTGTTTCTTAATACTTTGGCCATCTCAATACATCTTCAGATCTCAGTGTCACACTTTCCATCCTCTGTTAAAACATTTCCCAGGTATTTAAATTTCTGGACCTGCTTGATTGTAGTATCCCTGACCTGTAATTGGCATTTTGGTGTTTTCTTTTTGCTGATGACCATGCATTCAGGTTTCACGTAGTTTAGGTTCAGTCCTTTCTTCTTGCGTTCCTTTGCTACTTTCTGTAGATTCTGTAGTTTCTTTTCTTTGTTTGCTATAGGCACTCTGTCATCTGCATATCTTATATTGTTAGGATTATGGCTGCCAATAATAAATCCTGGCAGGATTTCTAGTTTTTTTCAGAATTGCCTTGCTGTATATGTTGAATAAATCAAGTGAAAAGACACATCCTAGCCTTGCACTCCTTTCTATTTTTGTATCTCTGCGGAACTCATTTCTTGTAATCTTTCCTGTAATTTAAATGCAATGTCAATATTTTGTGTCCTTAATACCTGTTCTTTTATTGTTTTTTTTTTTTTTTGTTCATTCATTCTCGGGAACTTCTTCATGGCTTTTAATGCTTTGCTTTGGGTGAAATGATTAAAAAGAGATAATAAAAGAATTATCCATTTCCATATGGATATTTCTTTATATTGACTTCACATACTGTGACAAAATTGAAAATCTCTTTCTAAATCTCGTTCTGAAAAGAAAAGCAACAATTATATTGGTATAAGCAATCTTATATATAGAATGTGAGGATGAAATACGAAAAAATTCTGTTTGCAGTTTGTTTGCTTTTTTTCTTTTTTAAACAGTATGGTTCGCCCCTTTACAAGGCCCAGAAGCCACTTGAGTTTGAGGGTCACATCAAGAGGCAATTTGTGTGTATAGGAGTGGGAGAAAATGGTTAGCCTTAGCCTTGAACAGGTTAAGATTGTAGTGACCAGGGAAACATCCTCATGGGAGTTGGTTCTACCGGTTTGTAAGATGAAGTTGTAAGAGTGTAACTCACTGATGGAATATGGAAGAAATAAGGGTGGTTTGCTACAATGCAAATGGTATGGCATGTCCTTGTCATGAAGGTCTGTATTGGCAGAACCAGGGATTGTAGTTCATCTGAGCACTTTCTGTGGAAGTTGCAAGAGAGCAGCAAGAGGCTTGCCACATCCCACTCTGTGGAAGAGAGGTTGGAGGGTGGAAAATAATTTGTTCCCCACAAGGACTTAGAGACGCTTTTAGACTGGATGGTGAGGTCTGGGTAGCTCTCACCCAAATATCACATGAATATTTCATTTTAAGCCTGATTTGGCTCTTGTAAAGTAGAGGATAGCAGGAGGAGGCAGGTACTTACTGGAATGGTTCAAGGAACCTAACATTTTATCTACATCCTTAGCAATAGATTGTATGTATTAGTTTCTTTTGAGGTTAGGTGCAATAGTCTATCAAGGCTCAATAGTCTATCAAGGCATAGGGACTCCCTGAGGGGACATTCATTTATTTTGATTTAGTGGTAGTTCAGTGTCTGATCGGTGATGATGTAACAGTATCTAATTCTTTGAGGCATTGAATGTAACTAGCCTGTTTTTATCCCATTAAGTATTTTGTATAAGATTGAAAGAGAGATCAGTTGCCAATCTGTGACCATCATAAGTTTTAGTAGTGTGCCCGTATATAGTTGTATCATTGGCATAAATGTTTACAAATGATTTGAGTATATTCTTAGGCAGATCATTTATGTATATCAAAAAGAGTGACAGCATTTCAACACCTTATGAATCATTTAATGCCAAAATTGAATTTTCTTGGGAGCTTTGAAGTAATAGAAATATGATGCATGTTATTCTGCTTTCACAATTGAGTTCATGGTAGATAATACTCAGCTTTTGTGCATATACATGCTTGTGTGGACATGATTACTAGAGGTGGTGATATGTATGTTTTATGTTGTAGTTTTGTTGAAGTTATATATTTGGAACACAGTTTGATTTCTTTAAGAAAATTGTAGGAATTATATGGATCAGTGTCATGAAAGAATTCTTTCATATTGGTTGTTTGGTTTTGTTTAGCAGCATATCAACCTCTATGGGTTATTTAATGTTGAAATTTAAATATTTTGAATGCAACTACTGATAAAATGTATTGTTGGTTATTTTGCTTTAAATATGTGTTGGTGGTACTTTTACTATAAATGTGTATTACAAGTGATTTTAGTATAAGTAGGTATTACTGGTTATTTTATTATAAAACTAGCAGTATAGCCCAGTGTTGCTCAGGTGTAATGAAAGCTTTAAAACTAATCCATGGTCCTAGAGCTCAGACTCTTTGGACGTTGGCATGAAAGACTAAAAAGCAATAGTTGTTTCCAGTTAAAGCGAAAGCGTAGACTGAAAGAAAAATGAATGGATGTAAGTCAAATTTTGATTTCCTGGTATCGATATCACATAAGTCTTTTTCGTTGTAAACTGAATTTTGAAAGCTAAATAAGTCTTCTGAGTAAATGGTATCATGGCTGAGACTAAGAACTACGATTATACCGAGCCAAACCCAAAGCAAAAACTAAAATAAAACGGCTGAAAAAAATACAGACATACAGACAGATAAACAGACACACACCCAAACATCTTGCCTTCTATATATATATATATATATATATATATATATATATATATTATCGATTTTCTGCACTATTGTAAGAACTGCAACCTTGAAACTTCTGAATATCGTTTCTTATGTCTTTGTCTATGAGTGTATCAAATTTGATTAAAATCGGACCACTCCTTCTATAACTCGATTTTTTCGATTATCGATTTTCGATATTTATCGGGGGTACCTCAACACAAAACCTAGCTAAGAACACTCGCAGATGCTTATAGTACAACTGTGTAAATTTTCAAGAAAATCGGTTTAGCCATTTCGGAGTCTATAGGTAACGGACGCACACACACACACACACACACACACACACACACAATGTTCCATTTATAAATAAGTTTAGATTTAGATATATTTTTTTTATACTTTCTTAATATTTGTTTATGTTTAAAGGTTTACTATTTACCCATAGTCAAGACCCTAATAGGTGCTACCACCCTGGGTCAAGGTGTACCAGGAAACAACAGCAATTAAGATGTGGTTTCACACCCCTCAAAACATCCAAAAAAACCCTCACATCCATTTTCTCAAACTCTCTTCCCACCTACCCCAACCCAATCCTCGGTATCCTCATCCATCTATCACCCTCCTCCCGACATTTCCTATAACTAACCCCTCTTTCTCATCACTTTTCCCTATGTAACCCCCTGCGCAACAGTGGCAGTGGAATGCCTTGCTTGGGGTGAAATGATGATGAATGATGAATCACTAAGTGTATTGTTTTTGGTTAAGGTTTTTTTTGTGTTCATGTTATATTTTATATAAATTCTTTGATTATTTGTATTATGCAAACTATTGATCTCATTTTGTAGTTATTATAACATTTCACTTGTTGTGCCCTCAGGCCTTCTTCAGGTATATTGGCACAGATGATCCAGGGAATTTTGAAGTGTCTCCTTGAGGGTAGATTGTTCTTGTTCCACTATGAATATATCATCTAGTTCTTATTTAGTATGGCTCAATCAAGTTAGGGCCTATAACATTGCGAATCCTTCTTTTATTTTATCAAGAATCTCCAGACCATATGTGACAACAATATTCAATGCATGGACAAATAGTAGACTTAAAAATGTGTAAGATAGATTATTTTAATATTTATTTTTGAGATGAGTAATTTTCAATATCTTGGTATTGTTTCAAACTTTTGTTCTCATCTTGGTTGATACAGATGTTATTATTGACACGTTTTGACCGAGTAAGCCCTGGTCATCATAAGGTGTCCATATTAAATAATACCAAGATATTGAAGATAGATTGTGTTGAGAAAGATTGTGGTGCATGACACAGCGTAGCAAATTTAATAGCAGCTGACGTATCATTTGATTTAATATATTCTTTCCACTTTATGTCGGCAAGAAATGTAAGCCTAAGAAGGCACAGTGAGTCACTCATGGTGGTTGCCTTCAACCAGGTGAGGAGAGGCAAAAAATGTTCTCTAGGATGATTAAGCGAGAGCAGTTTTGTTTTGGAGGTGTTAAAATTAACATGCCATTTCTTGCTCCAGTTAACAATGTTAACTAATGCATTGAGTATATTATTTTGAAAAAAAAATCACTTTTGTGTTCATATGTGAAACTGCCACCTGGCTGGCTGGTTGGTTCAGTCGCTCGCTCGGAAACAGATCCTGCTGTGATGATGTCAAAACGGTACCAGTTATGTCGACGCTTTTGGGCTGCCGCTGCTGGTAGTGATGATCTCGTCACAGAAGCTGGTCTTCAAGATGTCTATTACAACAATGGACCCACTGCCCATGTTGTGATTTGATCTCAGAAAGTCGTGTTGTGTAAATCCAGTATCCGTACCAGATCCAGACCGGACATTTGTGTACACTTGTGGTTAAAATAAAATAAACATGGCACCAAAAAAAAAAATTAATGAATAAGGTCGAAGACGCCTGAAGAAAGTCTTTATAAAAAAAAAATTATTAGTTACAGGAGCAGATAATACAGTTGTTGGAATGCCAGTTTACAACGAAGAGAGAGTTCATTTTCAAGATATCAGAGCTTTCAATCCTCAAATAAAAATGTCTTTTCTAAGTTTTGTTAAAGTAATCAGAGCTCTCCAAATTTTCATTAAAGTCTTTTCACGTATTTTCTATAATCAGAGCTGTCAATTCTCTATGCAACTTTTTAAACAACAAAGTCTTTTCAGGTTCTTATTGGAGTTTAACGGAATTTACTGAAGTAGAGCGAACGAAGAATCAGAAATTTCAATTCTCCACATAACTTTTAAACAATAACGTTCTTTTGGGATTCCTATCAGAGGTGCATTATTCAACATTAACTCTTTAAGTTAATTGGTTTCATTCGACATTAACTCTTTAGCCATAAGTTCTGTGGTAGGTGACCAGCTGTGGGTTGTGGCTCGCCAGTTGGGAACCCTTTCCACAGTCATTACATTTTCAAAAACTACCCAGCCAACTAATTTTTCTCACTGAGTTTCCATTTTTATAACCATCCCCAATCCTCTCGGGGGATCTAGCCAACTTTTGAGCAATGAGATTATTTTCCACCCACATGATTTGCGAGGAGCCATGGCTCGACTAATGAAATATCAACAGCTCACATGACGTAATGTCTTTCTGTCTTCTTTCTTTCGATTACATCATCTACCTTCCGATCCTACAATCTGTTCCCACGAACAAATATTGAGGATCTAACCCTACCTGACCTTATCAAGTAAATCCTGACATTTTGTTATGGCTACTGACATATTACAAAATTTTAACTAGCCCAAAATAATTTGTTTCAAACACAAAAAAAGAAGAAAAATTATATTTTCTCTCTTTTTTTCCAACAGTCAGCCAATTTTTCTATTCCCCAGATTTTACAAGTATATGATAGTATTAAAAATAGTTTTTTACATAAGCTCACATCGCGGATTACAATAAAACACAACTAATAATACCACTAATATTAATTTCTCTCTCTCCATCGTATTAAACATACATATACTCTTTTCTTTAAATTCCCTAGGTATCTCATCAATGTATTTTATGTGGAACATTTTTACAATAAGGCTCCTTTTCAACCTTAAAAAGAAAAAGCAATCTCCATCTCTCCTTCATCAAACTTGCATAATTTCAGGTTTATGTACATGGTGGTCCAGTGGATATTTTTTGTTTTTTTTTGTTTTTTCACTCCAAGAAAGGTAGTATTACCACTGGTGCATAGGGGCTTACATAAGAGAAGAGTTGTGGTTAAGTGGCTATCGGCTCGGAACGAGAAACTGGGGAGCCAAGTTCGAATTCCAGTTGAATCCATTGTATTCACTTACGTGCAAATACCCTTGGGAAAGGTATTAATCCGTCTCTTCCTTCCAGTTATGGGTTAAATAGCAGGACAGATTGGGTTCTATAGCCTTGGTCGGCAACCAGTCTACCGCAGAAAGCAATGGCAACCTACTGCGGGATAATCTTCTGCCCGGTCAGTCATGTCTCTTTTGAGACATGATCGCCCAAGCGTGTTTCACGTATGGCACTTAACTGACTGACTGAATTTAATTGTTTGACTCATGAATAAGGCTTCTACAGGTCATAAAGTGGGGGATCGGTTTCCTATTGTTATGAAGTAATAAACTGATCCCCCACTAATTACTACTTAATAATATAATACATCTCTTCCCCCTCTAGGTATAAGTCAAATAACAGGACAGATTAGGTTCTATAGCCTTGGTCAGCAACCAGTCTACCGCGGAAAGCAATGGCAACCTACTGCGGGATAATCTTCTGCCCGGTCAGTCATGTTTCTTTTGAGACATGATCGCCCAAGCGTGTATCATGTATGGCACTTAACTGACTGACTGATAAGAAAGAGGAACAAGTTACAGGGTGTCAGAAAAAGGGTGAGAGAAGGATGAGAACACTGGTGTGAAGAGAGCTGCATAAGAGTAGAGTGGAAAGGGAGAAGAACATGATACAAGGGTTATCAGGGAAAGAATGTGAGTCAAGGAGATATGAGATGGCAACTGATATTGGATTTAATTTCTTGGAGATTATAGCTGTGAGGGAAGGAAGTATACGGAAGGTAATTCCACAGGTGGGAAGTGCAAGAAAAGAAGCTTTAGAGCAGAAGTTGCGGTTACATTTGATTGGTTTTGCTGTAAAAGGGTGAAACCTAGTTGCTAGTAGTTTGAGTAAATTCATGTAGAGGGGGAACCAGGGAGCTAAGCTTATTGGCGAATGAGAAGCCAAACAGCTGATTTTGAACTTTAGTTGAATTTGTTGCACTGACTTGTGTACAAATACACTTCTTTTTCCATCTATGAGTTAAATGGCAGGACGGATTGTGTTCTATAGCCTTGGTTTGCAACCAGTTTACCATAGAAAGTAATGGCAACCTACTGTGGGAAAATCTTCTGCCCAGTCTGTCATGTCTTTTTTGAGATATGACCATCCAAGCATGTATCATGTATTGCACTTAACTGACTGAATTGTACTTCAATTGAATTTGTCTTGCTCTAATTCTATCTCAGCCCTTCTATGTCTGTTGGCTATGCTAACCTGTCCCAGCTCCTCCCAGTCCGTATCTGTGGGGCTCTCTCTGTGTATTTTTGACCTTGTTTTAATCTGTATTTGCTCAGTTTACTAAGATTCACAGAGATATTGAAGACTACAAGAAAGCTGGATAAGCAGATACAAATAAACAGAGACTAAGAGAAAAAAGCAAATCTCGAAAATAAACCCTCCAAAATGGTTGTGAATCAGAGAAAGTAAGGACTATCAATTTCTGCAAATATAAGTTTTAAAACACAGAGGATTCTGTGGGATGATAGTTAAAAAAAAATTACTTGTCATGCAGTGTGGGTTTTGTTGTGGGTTAGGTCAGGGTCTCCTCTATATTAACCAAGGTCTGTTCTATGATTAAAGTTGACTTGCTGACGTCACACTTAGTAGAGCTCTGTTTTATTTACTGCACGGCGTCTGTTAGCGTTGACTTATTTTCAGAACCAAATATGCCTTCCCCTTGTGTGGTACCAAATTGCAAAGGGAATTATAAAAATGGATTGAAAGTTCATTGTTTTTTGTTTTCAAAAAATAAACATTTATTTGATAAATGGAAACATGCCATTAAAAGGGAGAATTTTACCCCAAGTCCATTTAGCAGAGTAGTTAAAATTTTATCACCATTTATTTCAACAGGCGCTAAAATCAAAATTTGCTAAAATATTAGTTTAGCCGTAGCACAAGAAAGAAAGCACTTTGTTTACATCTTTTAAATTAATACAATAAAATAAGATATTATTTTTATTTCTTTGAATAAAATTGAAATAAAAATTATCTTAAAAAATATCTGAATTAAAAAAAATAAAATTTAAATATGACTATTCGTTCATAATTTTTTTTCGAAATGTTTTAAAACTTAAACTGAAGCCGAAAAAAGTTGTTAAGCATTATATTTTCTAAAAATATTTGAATTAATATTTTATTGATATTTTATTTAAGAAAATATTTTCTTTTCAATGAAATGTTTAAAAAATTCTTAGAAAACGAAAGTAAAAACTTACTTAACTTTTCTACACTTGCAACTTTATGAATCATTTTTAAACATGAAAAAATATTCCTCAATTAAATTTTTTTTTATTCTTTTTCTTATATTAACAAAAACTACAAAATTTATTTTTTAGTCAATTTTAAAAGAATTTGTTTTATTTTTAAGGTTTTTTATTTGAAAACTCCGTGAAATTATTTCTTACAAAACTAAGTCAACAAGTCACTATTACCGAAAATTTAAACTTGAAAATGATTTAAACTTTGTTTAAACCTATTATTTCTGAATAAGTTTTGAATTTATTTGAAACATAAAGGCCTAAATCACACCACACTTGAATTTTAAAACCTAATTTTTAAAATATTTAGCACAAAATGAACAGCCTCAAAAAATATTTTCCAAACAATTTTTTCCTATTTTTGATAATTTGAAAGTTAATTATTGATAATCCATAGAAAAAAATTGGAAATAAAAAATTAGAATTTTAACTTAAGAATAATTCTTTTATGGTTGGTTTAGGGTCTTTTAATCCTTAAAAAATTAATTAGTAAGTAAACATTAACCAAAAAAGAGTTTTGCAAAAAAATAATTTTTTTATAAACGGTTTAACATCATAAATGAAATAGAAACATTAATTGTTACTTTTTTTTTTCATTTTTTACTATTAAAATATTTTAAAAATGTAATTGAATTACCAAATATCCTAGAATTTTTTAAGTGTATCTTTTTTAAAAGATAAAAATATCTTTTTATTTCATAAATTGGTGATCAATACTATCTCTATCCGTCAATTATTTGAATGCGAAAAAAAACTAAGAATGTTGCCTGTTTTAAAACTTAGCCTGCCTTTTAATAATCAAAGTATTAACTTGAAGAATTTACTAGAGGTGAATTGGAATGAAATAACAGGAACAAAATTTAGATGTTTATAAATTTAACAGATGTAACTGATAATGATGTCCATCAGTGTAAAGAAGTCCTGCCTATTATAATATATTAGCAGGTTATTGCTGTTATGCTGTTTTTAAAATAATGAAATGTTATAGTTGCAAAAATTTAGTATCAGGAGGAGTTGATATGCTACCTGAAACAGTTATTTTTAAGGAATTAATAGAGGTTCACTGTTATATCCCAATGATGTAACAACAAATTTAGTACTATACAATTATATTGTTATTAATAAACGTGTAATCCTTCTTTTCTTCACTCAATGAATCAAAGAAAATTGTCTATGTACATAACATTGGATGTTTTGGCTAATGATGAACTTTCTTTCATGTTGACTCATGTGGTGAAGGTCACAGCATTGAAAAAATAAAAAAAATGATTGTCTGGAGCTCTTCTAATGCATTATTAAATAATTTTTGTAGCAAGGAAAATGATAATATTACTTGTAAGAAGTTAAGTAAAAAAAAACAAAAAACTTCAAACATTCAACTGAATTTCGAAGGTCACAGTTATAATTTTGATTTAAAAAAAACAGTAACTTAAACTTTTTTAGTTTGAATTAATTTGCTTGAATTTAAATTGTTGCATTTTTTAAGATTTTTAATTAATAATTTTTGCTTATTTATTGTTGCTTCTTGTTTGTTCCTAAATTCTAACGGTTGCTTGATTGCTATATTTGACTGATTCTGATTTTAAAATTCTTGCAATTAAAACAAAAGTGATTGTGATTTTTCATAATTAAATTAAAAATATGAAAATTTAAGCAGTGTTTGTGAAATTGTTTTTAGAATTTAGACGAATAAACAAACAATTTTGTCTTGAAAACTGTGTTTATTTACAAACACAACCGACAGTCAGTAGTCAACAATGATGTTTATATTTTCTTATTAATTATTGTTTTACTTAATTTTAATTAAAATTAAAACCAGTATAATTCAAAACATGTGTCACAGAACATAGTTGAAAGATTAAGGGTTAATTTTTATTGACGCATGTGGGTAGGCTAACTAGTTAAGAGAGACTGTCCACTTCAAATCAACACAACATTGAGAGAGACTGACTACTCCCTTTTCTAGCAATGCTACAAAATACATCTCAATTCAATGATTCAGAGTTCTCAAGAGAAAGATCTTCTTCTTTCTGGAAGTGGGGTCACAAGTATTTGATGTGACTGGAAATCCTTTCTTTGGTTTTCATTTGCATTATGGGAAAATTAAATTATTTATTTATTTACTTTTTTTTATTAATACTTTATTATTTATTTAATTTTCATTCCCCCACAATTTTTTTCAGTTAATGAAATGCAAAGGCCTAGTTATGTGAACTAAAACTGGATGAAATGGAAAAGACTGACCCTCAAAATAGAAAAATATGAATAAAATGTAACACATTAAAATAATCTATGACTGGTTAGCATAAAAAAGGAATTTATGAAGAGATTAGGAATGCTTTTGTTATTTTTTTCAATAAATCTTACGTATACAAATTCAAATAATTTGCAATGTGTTTTCATTGTCCGTTCTATGAGAATTAATTCAATAATTTATTTACTTTCTCCTATAACAAATTATCTCAATTATAAATAACAATGTGTTTTCATTTAAGTGTATCTTTTTTAAAAGATAAAAATATCTTTTTATTTCATAAATTCCTCCAACAATTTATTTTCTTTCTCTTTTCTATGACAAATTATTTCAATTATAATGAACAATGCATTTGAATTGTCAATTCTCCAAGAATTTTCCTCTGTCTCTTTTGTCCTTTGTGTGTTGAATTTCCCAAGCCCTCTTTTCTCATTATGTATCCTAAAAATGTATTTATCAGAAAAGTGACTTCTTGAAGTAGGTGATCACAGATTCTCCACAATTTTCTGTTGTGGTGAACATGATTCTAGATGAGACAGGAAGCTTAGGGTGGGCTGTGTCTTTTGTAACTGCAGAAAGGGTGATAGACGAGGTAAGCAAAATGGCAGCAAAGCCTGGAATGACTGCATGCATGCGTGGGAGAACCCAAAAAGAGGCTCCCACATATGTAAATCATGGTTGGCCTGAAAGAGATAAATAGAGCCCCAATTTGACATTCAGCAATTTCAGTTGTTTAAGGAGATGGATCGCTAGTGCATTAAGAATAAGAACTTTGTTCCTACAAATACCACTCACAAGATTAAATCTGCCTGTCCTTTTTTGCTCTTAATAAATTTTGCATTTTTCTTACCTCACCTCGAAATTGTTTTGTCATCAATTTACTCAAACTTGCTAAATAACTTCTTTTGTTGTCTCCAACTTTAGGATTTTATAGCTCAGCTCAAGGCTGGGGTTGTTAAATCTTGAGTTGGGGGTGGTGGGCAAAAAATTATTATTCCAATGTCTTATAGTTTGTGTATGTATGCACATTAAGCGGTACAAGGACATGCAAATCACTCATATACCACACAGACATATGCATATACACTGTACAAGCGATTGCAAGGTTACACCCAGATAGTGTGTGATGATGAATCAGTTTTTTTTTATAATATAGATTAAAATATTGGAATAATTTTTTAATAATTAGATAAATGAAATTGTGAACTAAAAATACATTAAATTTTTGTACCGTTATCCAATTTTCTCAATTGCAGCGACAGCCAGTACTTGCAACGTGGTCCTCATGCGAAATAATGAACTCAGTGAAGGTGTCGAAGTCTTTGACAGTAAAAATACTGTAGTCGGAACATCAATTGTCGCAGCCAAAAAGGTAGATTTAAGAGAGATAACTCTGTTACAGAGTTCTCTCCCTTTTTCGTTTAATCATTATGCAGAAAAATTGTATGCGACTAAATAAGCTCCTTTCGAAAGTTGTTAATAGTAAATCAGTCTAATTCTCACAGTGAGCCTCACTGTTATGGCGCTGCTTCACACTAGATTAAGTTTTGTAAATATACAGGCGCTTCTCTACTTCAAAACGTCCAAACTATGACCAGTAAAGAGAGAAACTAGTAATTTTTTTATTAGAAATTAATTATTTACCCCTGTTAATGATTTTGTAAGCCATTTGGCTTAAAGAAGTATTAAGGTACAAGAATGTGTTAAAAATGAAAAAATCAACAAGCATTATTGGTAAGACATGTATGAGAAAAGCTAATATTCAGTTACTGACTAATAGTCTGTTTCATGTATTTTTATATGATATATATATATATATATATATATATATATATATATATATACATATGTGTGTGTGTTTATGTGTATAGGGGGTAGTGACTCCGACCGACACCAAATTGGTCGAGTTTTGATCCCGGCCAGAAGCAAGTGGATATGTCTAGCCACACTGATGAGCTGTGATACAGCAAAACAGGCTTGTATGTGGATGACTAATATATATATTTATATATATATATAGATGTCCATAAAATTTCTTTACAATTGAAAAAGATTATTACAAAAGCAGACGAACAGAAAAAATTGTGAAAATTGTTTCAAAATGAGGAGTAGATATTGAATCCTTTTTTCAGACTTGGTTGATGAATAAATAACAATGGACAAGGCAATTGTAAAAAATCCTGAAATAAATTCTAGATTTATAACAGTTTAATTATATGTTGAGTTTTTTCTCAATATATTTGCTCTGGATAATATCTATTGAACTCTCTATTTTTATCTAATTGATATTTTATATTAATTAGATATATTTTTGGGGGATCAACCTCTCCATTTTCATGGGTTGCCATTCTCTCCTATATATATATATATATATTATCCTACATCTATGGCATGACTCAAAGTTTCATGCATTATGCAATAATCATCTGTATATTTTAAACTGAGAGTTTATTAGATTTGAATTTAAATTCATTCAGTGTTCATGAAAATTAAATCTTATAAAGTTAATTTACTGCATTTTTAATAACAAGATTAAAAGTTTATTCTAAGGTTACATGTAGATAATTTAAAATTAAAATACAAAATATTAAAAATAAAAAAATGCATGGAAAAGATATCAAAGGGGCATAAGTCATGAAACAAAAATTTATATATTCAAATATTACAAGTGGATAAAAACTTAAAATTTTGAATAAAATAAAATTAAAATAAAAAGTAAAATTTAGAAGTATGTGTGTGTGTGTATATATATATATATATATATATATATATATATATATGTGTGTGTGTGTGTGTGTGTATATATATGTGTGTGTGTGTGTGTGTGTATATATATGTGTGTGTGTGTGTGTGTGTATATATATATGTGTGTGTGTGTGTGTGTGTGTATATATGTGTGTGTGTGTGTGTGTGTATATATAGATATGTGTGTGTGTATAGCGTCTTGCTTTTTAATCATTATCTTTTGTTATCATAATTTTAGTTCATTTATTGTTTTCTCTCTTTAATGTTTTTCTTTCTCATATTCTTTACACTCAGTAACCTCTTGCATCTTAAGGGCTTTATTGCCTTATTTGGGGTGAAATGATTAAAATATATTCAGCAGGTAGGTTGGTAGGTAGTATTGAAATACTACCAAAAAGTCCTTCCCTCCTAAATTTCAGGGTTTGTTTATTTGGTCAAATTGTCAGGATACAAGGTTAAGCTGAGAACTTTTCAGAACCATATGCAGATCAATTTAAGTTGGTACCAATATTGACTTCCTTGAGAAAATATAAAATGGATTTTAAATAATTTAATTCTTCTTAGAAATTAAATTTTAGTTTTATTTTTAACCAATCTCTTTCATATCAACTGATGTTCAGTAACACTGTATTATGTATTTTTGAATTTATTTTATTACAAACTTTAGCAGGCAAGGTGGAGTAATGGATGGTAGTTCGGATTGAGGAATCAGAGAGCCGATTTCAAATTCCAGTCAAGTTCATTATATTCACATGCTAATACCCTTGGGAAAAGTATGAATCCATTTCTTCTACCCCCAGCTATGAGTTAATTCATTTCAAATTGATTCCTTTTAGCAAGCTAAAACAAATATATTCACGCGACATGATTTCTTAAAAGTTTTTAAAAAATACATCTTTAGAAATTCCGGAGTTCTTTAATATATTAGACTTTATGAATTTAATCTTACAGTTGAAATGGCCAAATGTGACCGTAAGTTCTATGTTAACAGTTTCTTCTATCACACTTCTTGCTTGTCAAACTCTCTTCTGACTTATTGCTTTTCAGTCAACTTTGATCTTCAAACATTTACTACAATATCAATTGTTATATTCTGTCTTAATTCCTGTTCTTTTATTGTTTTCTCTCTTTCATAATGTTTTCTTTTTCTCATATTCTCTCACACTCAGTAACCTCTTGCGTCTTAGTGACTTTATTGCCCAGAAATTGTTTTTTATATTTATAATCTGGATTGCAGTTCAGATTGAGGAATCGGAGAGCTGATTTCAAATTCCATCACATACGTGCTAATACCCTTGCGAAAGATAGGAATCCATTTTTTCTCCTCCAGCTCCAGCTCCAGCTCCAGCTATGGTAAATAGCAGGATAGACTGGGTTCTATAGCTTTGGATGGCAACTGATCTAGGAAAAGAGAAACTTCAAATTCAAACCAGTCTGGAGAGTGTCTAGTTCTGTCAGGATATTTTGTCCATGACACATCACTTGTACCATGGCTACAGTACATGTGGTGCCCCTAAGGCTCTGATGAGTTATGGGACTCATGATTGGGATATATTTAATATATTCAAAGATTCAGAGGGTGTATAAATAAAGCTCCAGGACAGATTGGGTTCTATAGCCTTGGGTCTATAAGAATGAAAACTCTGAATTCAAACCAGTCTTGAGAGGGTTGGGATCTATCAGGCTATCTTTCTCAAGACACAAGATGCATGGTCATCACATGTACTGCAATTGCAGTACATGTGGTGGCTGTGCATCTCTGATGAGTTACAGGCCTTGTGATTCTAAAATTCCAGCGAACAGTCTGTAAGTAGGAGGGAGCTCTTTTATATATAAATACTGATTGTTTAGTATAAGGTGTGTGGCCTAGTGGTTAGAATCTCACCATGGTTGATTTTTTTTTAATTTTTTATTTTTTTTAATCATATCACCCCAAGCAAGGCGGTGACGCCACTGATGCGCATGGGGCTACTTAAGAGTCAAATGATTGGAAAAGAGAAAGCCGGGAACCACATCCTAAACAGGAAACAAGGGATGAGCCTCTTCATCTGTTCAAAAGATGTGGGTGGAGTGTGTGGAATTTGTCCAGAAAATGACTTCTTGATGATAGGGAGATGGTTTCAGTGTGTGGCACCCTTGGAAAGTCTTCGAAAACCATGTTACATGCTGAATCAAGCTTTGTCAGTGAAGTTGGGCAAAAGAAGTTGTTGGCTGTGCTAGAATAAAGTCACAAGTCATCATGATTGAGGTTTCGAGTGTACAGGCTTTGTTTAACTTCTAATCTTGCCAAATTATGCATTCTCTTCTAGAAACTGTAACAAAGTGCTTCTCACTATAGTTACTTTATAAACCATAAGTTGGCTCTATAGAATTATATACATTATATATGCATAATATTTATTTTGAAAAGTCATAAGACCTTCTACAGAAGTTTTGCTGAAGAGAGTGACAAGAAAGACTACAAATAAACTGCAAGAAAACCAAATGCATGATCATCAGCAAAAAGAGCAGCCCAGAATGCAAAATACAGGTGGGGGATACTAAAATCAAGCAGGTACAGAAGTTTAAATACCTGGGAAATATTCTAACAGAAGACAGAAAGTGTGGCACAGAGATCCGAAGGTGAATTGGCATGGCAAAGGACACGTTCCAGAAGCTGAGTAAAGTATTAAGAGACAGGAAAATTTCACTAGAAACAAAGAAAAGAGTACTGGATTGATATGTGATGTCAGTTGTACAATATGGCAGTGAATGCTGGACAATATCAGCAAAGATGATGGAAAAACTTGAAGCAACTTAAATGTGGTTCTATAGAAGAATGCTGTGGATATCATGGATTGAGCATGTGAGCAATGATGAGATATTGGAAAAGATGGAAACAAAAAGGAAATTAATACTGAGCATCAGGAAGAGACAGCTAAAGTTCCTGGGACATGCAATGAGGAAGGAGGGCTTGAAGAACCTGATACTAACAGGCCAGATAGCGGGAAAAAGAGGTAGGGGAAAGCAGCAGATAACATATTTGAAGGGCCTGAACAGGTGGATGACAAAACGAGGGTTGTATGGTGTAACAGGAAAAAGCCTGCTAAAAGTCATCAGTGATAGGGAGATGTGGAAAGCTGTGATCACCTATGTCCTGAAAGGACGAGGCACATAGAAGAAGAAGATATACATAATGAATGTTTGCATGTGTGTGTGTGTGTGTGTGTGGAGTGGGGTTACATAGCCAAGCAGTTATAACATTAACTTTCTGACCGTGAGACCCAGATTTGAGTCTTACCAAGGTTGATTTGTCAGGAATTTGCACACAAGTGAATGCAATGAATTCAACCGGAATTTGAACTCAGCTCCCCAATTTCTCATTCCAAGCTGATATCCACTGCACCACAACACACATTGAATATGACAAACCTAAATGAAATTGAAATTTGGTTCTTTGATTAATAGTTCTGAGCCATTATCCATTACATCAACCATTGTGAGAATTTGGCTTTTAATCAAAGATAATTCTTTGATATTGTCTGTCTTTTGCTTCTGCAGGCTCTCTTCGAGACCGCTATCACCCGAATGTTCCTTCCAGCACCAATTTTGCTCATTCCACCAATAGTAATGTCATTCCTTGAAAAGTAAGTACATGTATTTGTCAATATTTAATTAATGTAAATTTGAGCAGCAACCCTTTTTTTCAAATCACTTTCATTAAATACAGCTGAAAAGGAAAATAAAATTAATTTTTTATGAAGTTTTTCCAGCATCCTAACATTTTTTTGGTTTTATGGAGATAAGGAATATAAAAATTATCTATAATTGTTATCATCCCACTTTCGGCCACTTCTATAGCCATTTTCAAGGGTGTTTATATTTCTGGTGTTGTTGCTTTTCTTCATGTTTTAGCTGTTATGTATTAATTCATTTTGTTTTGTTTTTGAAAAAGGAGTGTTCCTTGTCAACCATATTTAATGAAAGTTGTTTGTCTATATTTTGTTAAACATCTTTGGCTGATGCAAAGTGGAAAGACCACATTGAATCCATTGTTAGGGGAGCTGGTTCCTTGTGTCATGTTAAACAATTGTTTTCTCCATGATCTATCTTGCATATCTGTAAGTCTACAATTTGTCCATGCTTTGAATATTGCTGCTGCATATGGTCTGGTGCAC
This sequence comes from Ascarosepion bandense, assembly GCA_037127315.1. NCBI lineage: Eukaryota > Metazoa > Mollusca > Cephalopoda > Sepiida > Sepiidae > Ascarosepion > Ascarosepion bandense. Next base: position 274,899 of record JBBBDQ010032673.1, read on the forward strand.
CTGCTGTATATTAAGAGATTCTTGATAAAATCCAAAGAAAAATCTGCAATGTTACTTGTCCTGACCTGGCATCTCGGCTTCAGTCACTTTCCTACTGCCATAAACTTGCTTCCCTGTGTCTTTTCTATAAATACTTTCATGACATTATAAATTTAAGCGCAGTACTAAATTAGACTCAGGTATATCTACATTGTATATGTCACTTGAAATGTTACCCCACCATATCACCAAAAATTTTACACTCAAAAGTCATGTTACTATCAAGCTTACTAAACTTTATATTTGTAATTAAATACTAGTTAAATACCCACCTTACAGATGGAGAAATGTCTGTTGTAACAGAAGTTTTTAATATTTTATTAATACTGTAAAAATCTTACTAATTAATTCCTAGCTAGGGGAGAAGAAGTGGTTTCATGCCTAATCAGAATTTGATAAATTAAACTGTAGATATAAAGTGGGGGAGCAACTGTATATTACAAACAATATATAAATAGATCCCTCACTTTTTGTCCACAGTAGTTTTTATATGTTTATAAAAATGATTGTTTTTGGAATTGTAGGACTTGGAAACAGCAAAAGAAAAAAACTAAAAAAAAATTTAAAAAAAAAGGAATTAATTAATAACATTAATAGTTAATTTTCTAAGTGCTGCTTAGATGTGGCACAAGGCCGAAAGTATGGGGTACCCAGTGAGGATTGCACTCACTACTCAGTTGTAACAGGTTCTAGTGAGACAAGCTTGCTAACTATTACACCACATCAAGCTGCCCAGATAGATAGTTGATTTTCTAAGCGCTGCTTAGATGTGGCACAAGGATGAAAGTATGGGACACCCAGTGAGGATCAAACTCACTATTCAGTTGTAAGAGAGAGAAGCATGCTAACCATTACACCATGCTGAGATGATCATCTAGACATTAATAGATTTGTTCATTATTAGCCACAGATATACTACGTTCTTTACGAGACTTCAAATATTACCCCTCCATAGCACTGAACACATTACACTCAAAATCATCCTTCTGCAATAAACTTCATTTGTAATTAAATACTAGTTAAATACCCACCCTACAGACAGAGAATTGTAAATTGTAACAGAAGTTCTCTTAATATTTTATTAATACCATAAATTGTGGCATAATACAGGTATATCTCTAGGGCTCTAACCTTGGTCCTAATTTGTTTTTAATTCTCAATAACGGCCTTCCTGATGACATCAGCTGTCAACTTGATATCTATGCGAATGATGACAGAACCATTTTTTTGAGAGTAAATCTGATCAGTCAGGCAAAGGATGGCTTGTTAATTTTAACACCTCCAAAACTAAACAACTCTCTATTAATCATCTGTGAGACTCCCTTCTAGCTCCATGCTTTCCAACCAAGTTAAATAGAGAGTCAATCATTATCTCCTGTCCTTCTGATTATTCTTTTATTGTTCTTATTCCTTAAGAATGTTTCTGTTTTCTGATTCTTTCACACCCAGTAACTTCTTATGTCTTAGTTACATTACTACCTTGCTTGGGGTGACTTTGATCTAAAAGACAAAAAAAAAAGATTCCATGTCTCATGGATGAGTTAAAAAAAAAATTATCGTAGAATAAGGAAATTGAGCATAATAGAGTTGGCTGCATTAGGGGTGTTTTTGATCAATACAAGACCAAAACATTAATCTAAAAACTAGATTCATGTTCTTAAAAAGCCTTTTCAGATTGTGTCTTTTATATGGATATCATACATGGTGACAAACTCCTTCCAAAATATCTAAACTCCCAGCTGTATACAGTCGCTTTCTCAGATCAATGGCTAGAAAAATTTAACATAGAATTGTACCAAACAACAAAACAACATCAACTGAGTACTTTCAACAGCAGTAACAACTAAAATTGATAGCATATATAACTCAAAGGGAAAATAATGACATAATAATGATGTTGACATTTTTCTTTAAACCTTGAAAGAACTTTACCAAAAAACATAAACCACGTCCCTTGAGGACTTTCAATAGCTGCAACAACTAAAATGCACAGCACATGTAACTCAAAGGGAAAATAATGACATAATAATGATGTTGACATTTTTCTTTAAACCTTGAAAGAACTTTACCAAAAAACATAAACCACGTCCCTTGAGGACTTTCAATAGCTGCAACAACTAAAATGCACAGCACATGTAACTCAAAGGGAAAATAATGACATAATAATGATGTTGACATTTTTCTTTAAACCTTGAAAGAACTTTACCAAAAAACATAAACCACGTCCCTTGAGGACTTTCAATAGCTGCAACAACTAAAATGCACAGCACATGTAACTCAAAGGGAAAATAATGACATAATAATGATGTTGACATTTTTCTTTAAACCTTGAAAGAACTTTATCAAAAACAGAAACCACATCTCTTGAAGACTTTCAACAACAGCAACAACTAAAATGGATATTGCATGTAACATGAAAACAAAATGATAGAATCAAAATGCTGATATTCCATACAACTACAAACAAAGGCTTAGGAAGAAAACCCAAATCATTACTGGAAGGAGCAATAAACTTCTCTTTCTGAAAAATTGTTTAAAAACGATTTTATAAATGTTAACGTTATAAATTTGTATATATAATTTTATAAATGTTAATGGAAAAGAGATACTACACTTGGAGTTTATCCCCACCCCCCATTTACAGGATATGACACAAGGCTGGTTTAACATAGGGGGCTCAACTGTATGCAAGTCAAAAATTTACCTGACCCCTGCAGTCAACATTCCACTGCCACTCCTTCTTTGGTGCAATGAGGGAGGTGCTGCTACAGGGTTGGAATCACCAGAACCAGACATCCCACATTCATTTGTTGTGTTCTGTCTAAAGACAGAAACACAATTGTCCGATAAAATGTAGTTTGTCCATCTGAAGACAGAAACTACTCTTTGATCTCAGCTTGGTTTCCAAGCAATGAAAAAAACTCAAGTAGTACTGACTGTATTAGGTCAGTAAACACCAAATGTTTCCTTATAAGTGTTATGTGTTATAAGTTGTAACAAAAGAAAAAAATGATTGACCAAAACTCAGAGCTAAATCACAGACAAATATTTAATTTACAAAAAAAACACCAAATAAAATATTTACAAATATGCAATTTTTGTTGCATCCAAGACAACAAACATAGAGTTAACTACTGGCGAGTGTTACGAGGAGAGAAGGGGAAATTAAGTAGTCAAGAATCTTTACCCAATTAAACTAGCAAAGTGCTATACTTTTGGAAATCCTCAAATGTGTATATAAAGAATAATTTTAAGTTTGGTCAATGAAAAAGTCAAAATTTTTATTTACCCTTTTAGTTCCATGAGATTCTTTTTCAGATTTTAGTTGGTCGGCTATTTTTCGTAGAGATTCTTTCGGTAGGATATACAAATCCTTGAATCAAAGCCGGAGTTGATAATGTCAGCAAATCCTTTTAACAACTAACTACTCTCTTCCCCAAATCTATTTTTATAGGGGCTAACACCTAATTTGCATATTTCACGAAATCTCTTGAATCTACTGGAATTTTCTCGAACATACTAGCATCTTCCAAACGTTTTATTTTTAATTTCCTTATTTTTACGACTACTTCATGAATTAAAACTTTTATGTAATAACAAGTAGGACTCAATAGAATCCCTTACTATAACTTTTTAGACATTATTAATATTATTTTTATATAAATGCATCCTCGTAACAATAAGGAAATGGCTAATATTACCTTAAACATTAGAAATGAGGAGAACAGGTAGTACACTTTAATCTCAACCTAGTGGCCAGACAGCAAAAGAACACTAAAACTCAAGTAGCACTGACTTTGTTAGGTCAATGAATGCCAAATATTTCCTTATAAGGAAATACAGTGAGTGGCAGAAATACCTCCAATACATACCCCCCACGTAATGGTAAAACATTAGTGGCAATGGTATCTTCATCTTACCATTATGTGGGAGGTATTTCTGCCATGCACAGTATCTAATCTAAATCTATCTAAACTTATTTATAAATGGAACTTTGTGTATGTGTCTGTGTGTGTGTGTCTGTTACCTATAGACTCTGAAACAGCTGAACCGATTTTCTTGAAAATTTACACAGTTGTTCTATAAGTGTCTGCGAGTGTTCTTAGCTAGGTTTTATGTTGAGGTACCCCTGATAAATATCGAAAATTGATAATCGAAAAAATCGGGTTATAGAAGGAGTGGTCTGATTTTAATCAAATTTCATACACTCATAGACAAAGACATAAGAAACGATATTCAGAAGTTTCAAGGTTGCAGTTCTTACAATAGTGCAGAAAATTGATAATATATATAAAAGGCAAGATGTTTGTGTGTGTGTCTGTTTATCTGTCTGTATGTCCTTTATACAAATTCACAATTTTTATCCGATTCTCGCCAAACTTCACACAAATATTCTTTAGGCTGAGTCTGAGCTCCAGGACCATGGATTAGTTTTAAAGCTTTCATGACACCTGAGCAACGCAAAGCTATACTACTAGTTACTATTATAATTGCCATTTTCTTTAGAAAATTGTCTGTCATACATTGAAGACTGACAATAGGCATAGCAGCCTTTGTGTGTGTTTGGTAATAATGAATAAGTAGTTTGTCCAAAGGCTTATTCATTTACTTATGACATACAGGTGGCAATCAGACAAAATGCAAGAATGTGGACTCACTTTTCTTGAAGACACCAACCTGAAGGAAATACAAGCCAGTACTTTGAATTTGGATTGCTGATTCTATCTCTCCTGCAAATAATGGTTATTTCTCACAGACTGTCAATCATTTCTGTTCAGAAAGTTTAAAAGCTAATTTTGGAATATTATCTGAATCCCTTATTTTTAAATTTATTTCAACTGAATGATAAGTGACGTAAATAGAAGTCTGACTTTCATTTCAGAAAAGAAATCATGTGGAGTATGTTGTAAGGGTACAGTACTTACATTATTTGGACTATTGTCCTCATCTTTGTTGCCATTTGTATGATGTTTCAGGCATTGTACACTCTGACCTTCTTCATTATTCATTTACTTATTGACATACAGGTAGCAATCAGACAAAATGCTAGAATGTGGACTCATTTTTCTCGAAGACACCAACCTGAAGAAATTATAATCACTGGGGTATATCATTCTTCTTCCTTGCCTAGAGCCTCTTCCGGTAGTCATGAGTTATTGCCCTCTAACTCTGTAAGTTACTTGTTCACCACTGCTTTAGCCTGATATTGAACTCACAACCAGGAACTAACCAACATCTATATCCACTTAGCCATGTGTCCTTAAGAACAAGAACAATTGAACTTTTGGGACTTATAAGCCTAATGTCCAGTAACCCTTTTTTTTTTTTTTTACCAGAGTTCATATTGCCATTTTTTATGTTAATGGTTTTCTTGTATTTTTTTTTTTATGTTAATGGTTTCCTCTAGTATGATATACTCCAGTGATTGTAATAAAGGGTTCAGTTTGAAATTCCTAACCTTTGACAAAGGCCAGAGTGTACAATAACTGAAAGTCATACAAATGGCAACAAAGATGAGGACAATAGACCGAATAATGTAAATACTAACTCATCTTAAAAATATAGACAAAGATGTTGTAAGGGTGTTGGTTCAGACTCCATTCTGTGCAGTCATTGTACTCACTGAGTGCATAAGCAATGTAGTGGATTGAATGATAGATAATGTGGTGAATTTCAAATGCAGAATTAACTTGAACCCACCAGTCGTAATTGATCAAGACTAGTAGGTTGAGTTTGATAATGTTGAGTATGAGGTTGTTGATCAGTTTTTGTTTTTTTTTATCTTGGTGACATGCTAAGTGCAGGTGCAGAATCAAGTTCAATATCCCATGTAGATTGGAAAAATTTAGGGAACTTTTGCCTCTTTTAACATCTCAAGTATTTTTTGCATCGGATGAAAGTAAAGCTATATACAACTTGTGTTAGAAACCTGGCCTCTTAAGGAGTTTGATATTAGCAGAGTTGCTCAAACCGACATGCAAATGGTACAGTAGATGTGCAATGTCCAGTCTTAGGGATAGAAAATCATCAAAAGGGTTAAGAAATAGGTTGGGTATTGCTAATATAAAAGATGCTAAGTGTCAAGCAAGACTTAGATGGTTTGGGCATGTTGAGAGAATGGACATAGAAAACCCAGTCAGCAATTGCAGGTTTATTGAGTTCGATGGCCAAAGAGGGACAGGTAGACCACATTAGACATGTACCCAGCTTATCAATGACAATTTAGGGAAGTTGAAATTAGAACCAGGCCTTATAAAAAAGTGGGCAGCTTGTTTAAGCAATGTCAAGAAAACCTTTTCTAACCCATTCTAGCATGGAAATGGACGTTTAATGATGATGATACTGGTATAGAAAGTTGAATTTGTCAGCCGATTTAGTTTTATCCCAATTTGTTATGTTCCCCAATCATGGTTAAATACCTAGTCAGACTGGGTTCTATATTCTTAGTTGTCAACCAGTCTACTGCAGTAAGAATTAGAAACCTACTTCAGGAAAATCTTCACACCACATTCAGTTGGAGAACGCTTGTTGAGACAAAAAGCTCAGGAAACTACTTATAGGGAAGAAGCTAGCTAAACCTGCTCAGGCTGAATACCTTCACAAGTAAAGATACTAGTTACATTCATTTTTCAATAATGCATTGGGAAAAGGCATGCATCCATTTATTTATCCTCCACTCATGGGTTAAACAGCATTGCAACCAATCTAGAAGAAGGAAAACTTTTGACCCATGTAGAAGATGAGAGAAAACTACTCCACTCCCCATCTTTTTTTTAATAACTTTTTAGCTGCAATCTCAGGAATGTTTGCCTGCTAAAAATTCCCCCTCCCCAAATTTATGGACAGATCTTATAGATGTGTGCTGGGATTTCTTTCGAGTTAATCAAATTGGATAAGTCTTACCCACACATAGTTTTTTTTATCTTAAAGTCAAAAGACTTTAGCCACTTGACTGTGTTTCTTTTGTGTAAAAACATCATTTTAATTTTGTGATTTTTTTTTACATTGTTACTGTCCTATAGTTGCTTTGCTTTGCCTTGCATTATATCGTCTTGTCTTGTATTATTTCACTCTCTTAATCTTCTTTCTCTTATTACTGTTATTGAGAAGTTTGTCAATTCCACTCAAACATGTCTACTTCCTCCTCAACATTCTTAATCCATTATTATAGAATCCCAGAAAGCCAACTTGATATTTAGAAATCTAATTTAAAGAAAAAATTAATGAAGTCAACTCTAAGGGTACGGAGATGTTTAAATGATTTTCTGAAATTATTTACATTGTTTGGACTGTTGTCCTAATCTTTGTTGCCACTTTCATAACATTTCAGTCAATGCACACTCTGACCTTCTTCAGGTGATTGGAGTTTTGAACTGAACTCTTTATTTCAATCATTTTTCAAAACATGACTTATAGTATGAGAACAGTATACCACATTGATCAAAATAAAGGGTTCGAATCAACATTTTGATCGCCTGAAAATGGTTGGAGTGTGCAATGGCCAAAATGTTGTGTAAATGGCTACAAATATGAGGACAGCAGTCTAAATAATGTAAATAATTACAATATCTGATCTCAGAAATATAAACAAATATTATTTTCTGAAAGTAGTTGTTTTTTACTTGTTTGATGTTCTTGTTTTAGTTCATTCTTTCTTATTGTAATACTCATGAAGTGATTTTGCAGCACAAAACCTCACTTTTCGAGTCATTTTTTTCTTGGCTCAAAAAGTGAGGGTTTAAGCTTAAAAAAAATGTATTGCTAGTATTTTTACTATAAAAATATTTCTACTTTCATAGTGTTTTGGCCCCAGTTTGGTGGTTAACTATTTGTTTATAGCTGGGACCCTAGCAGGTGCTACCAACCAGGGTCAGGCTGGTAGCTTAAAGCTTAAAACCTCACTTTTTGAGTCATTTTTCTTTTTGGTTTATGGATGTGTGTTGAGGTGCAGTGGATACTGACTCAGAACGAGGAATCGGGGAGCTGAGTTCAAATTCCAGTTGAATTCCTTGCATTCACTTACGCACAAATACCCTTATGAATGGTATTACTCCATTTCTTCCCTCCAGTTATGGGTTAAATAACAGGACTGATTGCGTTCTATAGCTTTGGCTGGCAACCAGTCTACCGCAGAAAGTAATGGCAATCTACTGCTGGATAATCTTCTGCCCAGTCAGTTATGTCTCTTTCGAGACATGCTCTCCCAATCGTTTATCACGTATGGCACTTAACTGACTGGACACCAATGAATATAGGTTACCAAATGATGTTTATGTTAGTTTCAGTCACTTGTTAAATACTTTCTATATTAAATTTTATTTTGATCATTTCACCTCTAGCAAGGCAATAATGCTACTAAGAAACAAGGGTGTAACTTGCAGTGAAAGAGGGTGAAAAATATTTTAGAAGGCACCAGAAACTCAATCCTCAACAAGCTTCTACTTCTGTTCAAAAAAGACTGGAAGGAATGTATTTGAGGTTGAAACTATTTTGTTTTCTTTTCTGAGATTGCACTAAAAGAATAATGGATCTGTGGGTGTGGTAAATGTATTGCGGTTCAGAATGAGAAATCGGAGGGGCGAATTTAAATCCTCTTGCGTTTGTTGCAACTACCATTAGAAAAAGTATGAATCCATCTCCTAGCCACTCTGTGGGTTAAATAGGACTTGTATCTGGAAAAATCATTTTTGTTTCTGCTCCCTCTATATTCACTCATTCTTTATTCCTTCTGTTTTCTTTTTGTTGCTATTCTCTTTCTTTTTCTTTCCTTGGCTATTCTCTCCATCTCTTTTTATTCTCTTTACTTTCTCTAGCTTTCTTTCTTTCTTTCTTTCTCTATTCCCTTTATTTTTCTTTCTTCCTTTCTTCCCTCTATCTTCCTTTATTTCCTTTTTCTTTGGTTCGTTCTTTCTTTCTTTCTTTCTTTCTTTCTTTCTTTCTCCTCCATTTTCTTGTTTTTATTCCCTGTAGCTTTATTTATTTATTTATTTACTTATTCTGTATATCTCTCTTTCTACTTTTTATCTTTCTTTATTCTTTGTCTTTCTTTATTCCCTCTGTCTTTCCTTTTTTTATTCTTTCTATATTTACTTCTTTCTTTTTTATTCTCTATCTTTCTTTCTTTTTTGTGCACTTTTATTTTTTATCTTTTTCATTATTTAAGTCTTTATTGTCTTCTTCTAATCTTCAAATGTTTTTCTCATTTCATATTAGAACACGTTTTTTAAAGAAGTATCCCAAGATGCACCTGCCATGCAATGCTGTTGTCTGCACACTGTCATTTGGTTGTGCCTTACCTGTTGCGATTGCTCTGTTTCCTCAGTTGTGTAAGGTAAGTCTCAATCAATCAATAATATATGCACATTCATTTTGAAGAAGGTTTGCAGGGGAGAACATCAGGATAATGTGATAGTCAAGAATAAAAGGATTAAAAAAATGAGATAGATGTAAACTGTAGGCCAATAGTTTGGGAACTATCTTATATATATTCTAAACATATATTGTTAAATATAACAGACAATGAATGTCTATTCTGTTTAATCATGCGCTGTTCTAAACATCCTGTTTTGGCTTTAATTTCAGGTGAAAATAAAGACAAAAATTGTCTAATATTTGGAGATGTTTTTATTATGCTGGTTCTAAGCTTTTGGCTCACATGAACCTTCTTCTGAGAGGTTATAAGGATGTTAACATAAAGACAGCCACTATCAAAGATGATTTTATCTTGTGTTGACATAAAACATTGCTATGTGACGATAACAGTCACTGAATAGCAGTTGCAGGTCGTAAATTTGTAATGCGGTTCTATGAGATCACACCATGTGAGAGACCGAAATGTTAACAGAACCATATATCTAAATGCAATGTAAAGTGTTGTGACTAGATTGAAATGTGATTTTATTGAGTGTGGGTTGCTTTAGAACCAGAATAATAAAAAAAAAATATCCAAATGTTGGACAATTTTTGTCTTTATTTTCACCTGAAATTAAAGCTAACATACAAATATTTAGAATGGTTCATGATTAAACATGATAGACATTCATTGTCTGTCATATTTAACAATATATGTTTAGAAAATTATCTGCCTCCTTGATACATTAAATATATATATATATATATATATATACACGCACACACACACACATCCTGGGTATAATTATATGCTACATTTGGTAGCAACGCTTCTGATTGGGAGCTTTTGAGGAGCACAATTGTTAATTGTTGTTGTTCCCAGGTCCAGCCTGACCCTGGTTGGTAGCACCTGCTAGGGTCCCAGCTATAAACAAATAGTTAACCACCAAACTGGAGCCAAAACACTATGAAAGTAGAAATATTTTTATAGTAAAAATACTAGCAATACATTTTTTTTTTGAGAAAAAATTACTGCTGCTCCCAAAACAATTTAAATCCGTCATTGATTGACTCATAAGGAGTTGATATGCCAGTAAACAAACAAACAAATGACATATATTCACATAAAACTTAGTGGGGAAATAGCCATTTTCAATATCTCATTTTAAGGCATGCATTCTTCGACCCCTTATAAACAGAGAATGAGGAAAACTTCTAAGCCCAGAGGTTACCTTAGGTAAATGATGGGGCTAGGATATATTGGTTTTATTTGGGTTGGGCTAGGGGAAAGTAGTTAGTAATAATTTCCTCTTTGGCAGTTGAAGGCTTGACCCTTGAGTTAGTAGTGGGAGGTGGTGGAGAAGTAACTGCTTGGCCAAATTTAAAAAGAATTTTATTGAGACTAATTGGGAGAATCGGATAATTATTGTAATTTATATTTATTTCTATGGCGACACATATTTATGATCTCCCTTCATTTGTTTAGGAGTATGTTTTGGTCTTGAAATTTAAGTTTTAATTTTTTCTGTCAAACATAGATTACATCTCTCTTAAGCTATTAGGGGTCCTAGCCTTGACTATGAGTTTCCGTTTTATCTGGAGATCTAAGTTACTTTCTTTTAATTCCCAGTATTTTCTAGAAAGGGCTGTTTGGTATCTTAAACTAGGGTTGGTGAAGGAGTGCCTGTGGGTATAAAGCCGTCGCTTCCAAATTCCTGCCGAAATTCTGATATGAGCATTATATCTTTCCTTATATTCCTTAAGGTAGATGGTAGCTTCATAGATTTCATTTTCCCATCTACACTTACCCTCAACCGGATAGTTATTTCTAGATCTACAGTTACGGGGGGGGGGTATTCTATTCTCTGTATTGGATTCCCCTACACTTCTTCAAAATTTGGTTGTTGTGGAAGCTAATAATGTTATACATGTTATTGGTAAACGAGTAACTAATCTTGATAGTTTCCCTATTGAATATTTTACTCAGGGTGTTATCTACATGAAAATGTTTACTTATTAATTTAAGGAAGGTCTTACCAATGGCACAGTGGATATCGGCTCGGAATGAGAAATCGGAGAGCCGAGTTCGAATTCCAGTTGAATTCCTTGCATTCACTTACGCGCAAATACCCTTGGGAAAGGTATTAATCCATCTATTCCTTGCAGTTATGGGTTAAATAACAGGACAGATTGGGTTCTATAGCCTTGGTCGGCAGCCAGTTTACCGCAGAAAGCAATGGCAACCTACTGCGGGATAATCTTCTGCCCAGTCAATCATGTCTGTTTCGAGACATGATCGCCCAAGCATGTATCACGTATGGCGCTTAACTGACTGACTGACTTACCAATGTTAATAGTTGGTAGTTTACAGAATGGGAGGAGGGTTTAAACCATATATATATATATATATATATATATATATATATATATATACACTATTTACATTGTTTGAACTATTGTCTTCATCTTTATTGCCATGTTTATGCCTGGAGCATACAACGGCTGAGCCATTGTAAACATGGCAGTTATCTTCTCCTTTCTTCTTTTATGTGCCATGTCCTTTCAGGACATAGGTGATCATAGCTTTCCACATCTCCCTATCCATGGTGGCTCTTAGCACGCTTTCTCCTGTTGCACCATGCAACCCTCGTTCTCTCACCTGATCAGGTCCTTCAAATATGTTATCCGCTGCTTTACCCTGTCTCTTTTTCCCTCTATCTGGCCTGTTAGTATCAGGTTCTCCAAGCCCTCTTTCCTCATTGCATGTCCCAGGAACTTCAGCTGTATCTTCCTGATGCTCAGTATTAATTTTCTTTTCATTTCCATCCTTTCCAAAACCTCGTCATTGCTCACATGCTCGGTCCATGATATCTGCAGCATCCTTCTGTAGAACCACATTTCAGCTGCTTCAAGTTTTTCCTTCATCTTCGAAGATATTGTCCAACATTCACTGCCATATTAAAGAACCGACATCACATAGCAATCCAGTACTCTCCTCTCTGTTTCTAGTGAAATTGTCCTGTTTCTTAATATTTTACTCAACTTCTGGAACGCTTCCTTCGCCATGCGAATTCGCCTTTGGATCTCAGTGTTGCATTTTCCGTCTTCTGTTAGAACACTTCCCAGGTATTTAAATTTTTGTACCTGCTTGATTTTAGTGTCCCTCACCTGTATTTGGCATTTTAGGCTGCCCTTATTGCGAAAAAATGAAAGAACATTACTTTTATAAAGAGTGCTTGATACAGAGTAGAGCTTAGTATTGTAATTTTGCTATTACAATGGTTTATAAGCATAATATCACTACACAAAAACTTTCATCTTTCAGAACAATTCTGTTCTTCTTCAGGTGATATGTTAAAATAAATGGTGAAAATTATTTATTTTTAAAATATAAGATGAATTCATAGTTATTTTGAAAATTAGGGAGTGGTAGTTGAAGAAAATGCTTTAGGTGTGTCAATATTGTTCAACCAAAAATGAGAATTATGTAACCATGGTGATTTAATATTTGGGTTATGAAAAGGAGTAGGATGGCTTGGATCTAGACTTTTTAATTTTGTCTGGGTAAGATACATAGTGGGACCTTAGATTTTTTAAATTGATAGACAATAATTATTAACAGGAGTGTAGATTTTAGGGTTTTTTATTGAACAATAGACGTTTTTACTACTATCTGTGAGTAAAGGGGCTAGAATGTTTAGGTCAGAATTAGGATGAAATAATTATGGTAGACTTAGTCATATTGTATTAAGAACAACAATTAGGTATTGTGTGGGTTATTTATTTTTGAGTAAAGGACCTAGAATGTTTGTTATAATTATGATTAAATAATTATGGTATATTAAAGTATATTGTAGTTAAGAAAACTAATTAAGTTTTGTGTGGGTCTTTTATTATAGTAAAATAATTATTGATTTTTAATTTATATTAGAGCATAAGTTACAAATGAAACACTGTAGTTTTTTTATAAATTAAAATAGAATTATTTTGTCTGGGAACATTTGTCTGGGATACATTGTGGGAACATACATTATTTAAATGGGCAGACAGCAATCTTTTACAGCAGGCTGAACTTTGGGTTTTTTAAAAAAAATTAGATTTAGTACTACCTCATGTATAAATGGGGTGGAATGTATAGTTTAGAATCAGGATTTTAATCATTATGGTATACTAAGGTATATTATAGATTAAAAAACAAATTAAATATTGTGTGGGTCATTTATTTTGGTAAAATAATTTTAAAGTTATATTGGAGCCTAAGCGATCAATGAAACATTGCAATTAATTAAATTTCAAGATTTTTTTTTTTAAGGGGCTGGAATTTTTTAGATTTAGTTTTTGGTATCTTTTGCTAATTGTTTCCATTGATGCATGGTTCGGTTATAACAAATTTAGTATTGGAGATAAAGAAATTATCTGTTATAAAAAGGTGCTCTTCTTCAACCACCATAGAGAAACTTTCCTGCCTCTCATCAGAATGGATGATGCTAGTTTCCTAGAGAGCAACACACTTTGCTTCCTGGGTCTCACTCTCTCAAATGATCTTAAATGGACGGACTGCATTGAATCCATAGCTGCATCTACTTCTAGGAAGGTTGGGTCACTGTGCCGGGCCAGGAAGTTTTCTCGTCTTAATTCATTTTGTACATTTATAAATCTACCATCAGTCCATGCATTAAATACTGCTGGCATATCTGGTCAGGTGCTGCTGCTATTCAATTTGATGTTCTCAACAAAATCCAAAGGAGAATCTGCAATATAATCGATCCTGACTTGGCAGCTCATCTTCAGTCACTTTCTCATCAATGGAGGCTTACGGCCTATCACGTTGAATACACCGGTTCTCGCTCGATCACTGAAGTTAAGCAATGTTGAGCCTGGTTAGTACTTAAATGGGTGACTGCTTGGGAATACCAGGTACTGTAAGTGTTTAGTGACGGATGTGCATTGTGGTGCAGTGGATATTGGCTCAGAAAGAGAAATTGGTGAGCCGAGTTCGAATTCCAGTTGAATACTCTGCGTTCATTTAAGCACTGGTACCCTTCGGAAAGATATTAATCTGTCCCTTCCATCCAGTTATGGGTTAAAGAATAAGGGTAGGACTTGGGGACCCTGCCCTTAAAAAAACAAATCCCATTGAATCTTGATACTCGAAAGGAAAAAAGTATTACTAGACACAAAACTTATAAAAAAACGACAATAAATTGTTGAAAAGAAATTTTTAACCAGCAATAAATAAAGTTTAGTTGGCAATAAATGACCCGCCGAAGTTGATATGCCATAAAAACAAAACAACCAACCAATCATCAATGGAATGTGGCTTTCCTCTGTCTTTTTCATGATGACTGCTCTGATGAGATTTTTTACCTGGTTCCCCGGTCACACGTATTTACTTGTGCTACTAGATTGGCATCAAAGTTCCACCCTTTCACCATGGACATAGTTAAATATAACTTTCTCTTCTAATGTAACAGTATCTTTTCTGGTACTTCATGTTTGTGGAACACCCTTCTATTTGCTCGCTTTTCTGATAGCTACTATCTCCTTTGGAGCTTGTAGCTATCAGGAAATTTGCCTGTGTGTCTCAGTCTTGCTATGTGTACCTGTCTATATACATTTTGGTCTTGCTGTGTGTTTCTGCCTGTGTGTGTCTCAGTCTTGCTTTGTGTATCTACCTGTGTGTGTCTCAGTCTTGCTTTGTTTAAATGCAATGTCAATTTCCATCTTCTGTCGACTTGATTCCCATCTATCTCTTATCATTTCTTCGACATCTCCTGTACCTAGTTTTTCCTCTCACTGTAACTCCTGTGCACAAGTGGTGGTCCTGCTTTGCTTGGGGTGAAATGATTATAAAAAAAAATTCCACATAGAATAGGCTGCATTAGAGAAAGTTTCACTCAACAATGCAAAGCCAATCATCAGCTTCTTTCTTCCTGAAACCCACTCTTTTATAGTCCCCTCTTTTCACTATAGTCATATTTTTTTTCACTTCCAGTAATCCTTTGCATCTTAGTAGAATTATCGCTTTGCTTGGGGTGAAATGATTAAGAAAAAAATAACATAAAAAGCCCATCATTTTCTTTTTCAGTAACTGTACCATTTTCCTTCTGTTCATTTTCTTCATCCTGGCCTTTGTTTATTTGGGGTGAAATTGATGAAGTGAGATAATCTACGTCTTTTTCACTTAACACTCTGTTGTATTCACATGCAAGTTTTCTATTTCAATCCCACTCAACATCCAGTTGGTAGCTATGGAAAGTATGACCACAATTTTAATTAGACCGCAACATCAAGTAGTGATTAGTCAATTTTCCAAATGCTAGTGACAAATTGCTCCCAAGCATGTGAAACTGAGGAACCCGAGGTGAAGGGGCAGGCCACCTTGGTTGATGCCATGATAAACTACAAAAGGCTTCCAAAATGTTTAACATTTCTTTTTAATATTATTGTTCATCTTAAAGTAACAGTAAACCTTAGTGCCTTTATAAACTCCATTTGTTCATTTCTATTCATTCAGTGACTTGTATATCTCAATGTGTTTTTTTTTTCTTGCTATCAATGACATTTTATCTATTATTTGTCATAGACTTTCTTTATCTTGATGTGTATCTGTCCATCACATTTCCTCTCTCTCTCTGTTCTTATCTCTCTCTGTTTTGCTATGTTTATCTGCCCAGGTGTGTCTCGGTCTTACTGTGTGTATTTGCTTGTGTGTCTCGGTCTTACTGTGTGTATTTGCTTGTGTGTCTCGGTCTTACTGTGTGTATTTGCTTGTGTGTCTCGGTCTTACTGTGTGTATTTGCTTGTGTGTCTCAGTCTTATTGTGTGTATTTGCTTATGTGTTTTTGTCTTACTATGTGATTTGTCTGTGTGTCTCAGTCTTGCTGTGTGTATCTGTCTATGTACATTTAAGTCTTACTGTGTGTTTCTGCCCGTGTTTGTCTCAGTCTTGCTGTGTGTATCTACCTGTGTGTGTTTCAGTCTTGCTTTGTGTGTCTACCTGTGTGTATCTCGATCTTACTTTGTGTATCTACCTGTGTGTGTCTCGGTCTTGCTTTGTGTATCTACCTGTGTGTGTCTCGGTCTTGCTTTGTGTATCTACCTGTGTGTGTCTCGGTCTTGCTTTGTGTATCTACCTGTGTGTGTCTCGGTCTTGCTTTGTGTATCTACCTGTGTGTGTCTCGGTCTTGCTTTGTGTATCTACCTGTGTGTCTCTCGGTCTTGCTTTGTGTATCTGTCAATGTGTGTCTTAGTCTTATTTTGTGTATCTGCCCATGTGTGTCTCAACTGTATGTATCTCTCTGTATATGTCTTGGTCTCACTGTGTGTATCTGCTTATATGTGTCTTGGTTTCGATTTCGCTTTGTGTATCTGTCTGTGTCACAGTCTCGCTGTGTGTATCTGCCCATACGTGTCTTGGTCTCACTGTGTTTATTTACCCATGTGTGTCTCTGTAAGGTATCTCTGTGGTGGTTAGTTCAGAGCCTCTTCTCCTTTTCCTGTTTGCCTCACCACTTTAAAAATAAAAACATGCAATATTCAAGTTTTTATAGTTGGCAGTTATGACATCATTGCACAAGATTGTGATTGATTAGAAAATTAAAAAAATTTTAAATGGTCACAAAAGATATTTAATAGTCAAGTATATAATTTCCACTGATTTTAACAACTCTCCCTTTTCCATCGTTATATGAGCTTCATCTATTTTTTTGTTAGAAGATGGTTGTGAGGCAGTTTTCAACTGAATGTACAGTTAAATTTGTTTGTCATTTGAACTGTTCTGTATAGACTGGAACAAATGAAAATCCTAAGGAGCCAAGTTAGGAGAATGCATTTGGTGCTGGAGGATTTCCCATTTCTTCTCTTTAAGCTTTGCCAAGGTTTATTTTGTAATGTACCATCTTGTGGAAAATGACACATTTTGGATTTGTCAAAATGGCCTCATCCTGTCAGCTGGGTCTGTAGAATACAATGACTGAACCTCTACAGAGAGATAAGACCTCCACAATGAGGCCACCTGTTTGGCATGGGTAGCGACCAATAATGCCTGGTAATTGAGGGCTTCAGGCATTAGCTAGAATACTTCTTAATTCTAACACACTGCTTTGGTTCTTACTTGGGCTAGACAGGTGGTCAGAGAGGCCTGATCTGATCACTTGGCTAGTCATGTCAAGCATTAGTACCATTCCACCCACCAAAAACACAATAACTACATAAAAAAACAAATAAAAAAAATCATATGCACACCAAACAAATTTAATCAAATTGGTATGACAAGGCAGTGGCATGGGTCAATTAGGTTGTAACTAAAATATATCATCAAAAGTTAAAACACATATTCAGCTTCACAGTGGTAGATGAATGAAAGAAATTATTGATAACTGCTTATAATTACTAAATCTAGTTATACCATTTTTGTATCTCTGAGATGCATGGGCAAATGGGATTCCTCCCAACTGTTTCCCATGATAGGGCTCTGAAAGGGTGGAGAACAAGAATTATAAAAAACATATATATAATATGGAAACAAAGAAAATAATAAGATCCCTATCTGAATCAAGTTCTGATAACGAATTAGAATTGCATAGTTACTTCCCCTTAATATATAGCAATGGTGTCACTTGAAGAAACTACTGTTATAAAACTTATCACCATTTTTTTTTTTTTTTTAATCATATCACTCCAAGCAAGGCGGTGACGCCACTGATGCGCATGGGGCTACTTAAGAGTCAAATGATTGGAAAAGAGAAAGCCGGGAACCACATCCTAAACAGGAAACAAGGGATGAGCCTCTTCACCTGTTCAAAAGATGTGGGTGGAGTGTGAACCGGGCAATAGTTAAGTCTATCTACTCCAATTGCTTCAATTTATAATTGAAAAAATAGTATACTCTCGAATTACTCCTATAACTGTTAAAAAAGTTAAACAACACAGTAATAATTCAAGTAGAAAAAAATATATGCAGAAAAAATTCTCAAATGGTCAACATTTAAAAACTTAAAGATCAAAACTTTTTTTTTAATTATATCAGCCCGGGTAAGGCCATTGGTGTGCAGGGGGCTACGTAAGAGTGAAAAGATTGGAAGAGAGAAAGCCGGAAACCACATCCTAAACAGGGAACAAGGAATGAGCCTCTACACCTGTTCAATAGACGTGGGTGGAGTGTGAACCGGGCGATAGTTCAGTCTATCTACTCCAATTAAACTTATCCATATGATAGTCTAAATACATTCAGAGGTGTAACCAAAAAGTTCAGACTGGCAGCTTTCTTTCTAGAAGAAATCAAAGTTAACCTAAAAAATTAAAATGTAATAAATGTAACCAGAGTAACAATTAAAAAAAAAACAAGGCCAAACCATAGATACAAATACATGTATATTTTAAATTCAACACACACAAACCACCAAATGAAATAAAAATAGGTTATATCATCACAGAAGTGGAAACTTGCATTCTCTGACCTTTATGATGTCATAACTGCCAAAGATTTGGCCATCATAAAGACAAATGTACTAGAATTCTATTATGTCTAAAATGTCGCATTACAGATCATCAAGAAATTGGATCTGGCAGCAAGGCCTTTGATTAGGAGTTTGTGAGGAGCACGGAACCACCTTTTAATTGCTGTTGTTCCCAGGTCCACTCTGACCCGGAGTGGTAGCACCTGTTAGGGTCCCAGATATGGGCAAAGAGTTAACCCTCCAAACAGGGGTCAAAACACTATGAAAGTATAAAAACAGACTTTTATGAAATATATACATAAAAATTTTTGAATGAAAAATATTACCAACAAAACTTTTTTGAATGAAAAATATTACCAACAAAGTGTTTTTGAAGGTAAAATGTTACTAACAAAAATAAGTTTTTAAGAGAAGAATGTTACCAACAAAAATACGTTTTTGAAGGAAAAGAGTTATTGCCATAATATGTTTTTCCATACTAAAACAACTGATGCTTCAGCATTAAATGACCTCCAAGGGGTTGATATACCATAAAACAAACCAAACCCATCTATGTAAAGCTTGGCAGAAAGAAAAATAAATAATTGAAATCAAATATAGGAAAAATATATTTAGCTTTATGGTCTTATGTAGGTGCCTCCATTAAATAAAAAAAAAACAGCATATTATGACTGAAAAGGTTCAAAACTTAATAAAAACGAACTTGATCCATCAAAATGTTTATAATATTATTAATAGGAAAGATCAAAGTAATTTTTATTTATTTTTAAAATTTTTTGATTCCAATCAATATAATTTCGGCTTTAAATACACCAGTGTATTTTGCTTACAGAAATGACTAAATTTAATCTCTTGGCTTTCAATTAAAGCTAATTTTAAAGCTTAAAGAAAACTTATTTATTTTTAAAATTTAAATTTAAATTCAGGTATCAGAAATGAGTGGATGTATCTAGATGAAACACTTGTTGAGAAAATATTAAAAAATTATCAATACATGTTAAATTTTTACTATAATTGTTGCACTTGTTTTTTAATAATATCATAAATGGACATCCATATTTAAAAAAATGAACAACACATCGAATAAATTCAAAATTCTTCTTAAAGTATTAGGGGTTGTTGTATTGTAGAGGGCATTCCAATTTATGATTAGTAAACACGGTCTTAATCTAATAATAATACCATTTGACAGCTAAAGATTAATACAGTATTTTAAAAGATTTAAAAGTTAAAAAACATATTCTAATTAAAATTAAAAAATGAAAACAGTCCTTGTTAAAATTCGTTATTCATCAAAAAAATCTTTTTTATTAACACAATGATGCGTCCATGATATGTTTTATGTTTAAAAGCAATTAAAAGGTTTTCTAATTAAATAATGTCATATTTTATTGCCCTTTTTAATTGTATGTTTCAGAGCAGATTTTCTGTAACTGGGGGTCCTGTTCATGATTTAAATTTACCTAGGACTTATCCTTATAACTAATATAAATGTTAAACACTACAAAAAAGTTTTTTTAAATTTCATAAAATTAAATAAGTGGAGGTTAACAGATGTAAAAAAAGAAAATTTTCCCAAGATTTTCTAAAAATGAAACTTTTAAAAAATAATGTCATTCATTTGTGAATAAATCTTGAAAGTTTCATTAAAATCTGACAATTGCTTTTACAAGAATTTCCTAAACAATGCTTTTTTCCACTGCGAAAAGACACTCTAATGTTTTGAGTTTTTTTCCAAAGAATTTTCAAATTAAAGAACTTAAAAATTTAATTGTTAGGAATGTTATATATGTTCAATTTTTTAAC
Source organism: Ascarosepion bandense (assembly GCA_037127315.1). Lineage (NCBI taxonomy): Eukaryota > Metazoa > Mollusca > Cephalopoda > Sepiida > Sepiidae > Ascarosepion > Ascarosepion bandense. The sequence continues at coordinate 295,556 of JBBBDQ010032673.1, forward strand.
TAAATTATATTATTTCTCCAAGATTTCAGTCACACCATTTCTATAAAAGAAAACATTTAGATTTTGGCACATTCTCAGAGTTTGTTCAGAGAATGTTAGGCACCAAAGAAATGCTTAAACATGTACTTTACATTGTGTCTTTCTTTTGATGTGATAAAATGGAGCATTCTGTATATGTTACCGAAAGTATCTCACCCCACGGACCTCTCTCTTCCTTACACCATGGCTGAGAACACTTGCTTTGATATAAGAATAGGTATGAAATCTCTCACCTCCTACCCAGACTGTCAGCAGCTGACAAAAATGCATACCATTGTCTGTGGGGGAAAAAAGGGCTTCCTTGATCTATGTAACCCAAATACTTCATTACTTCTTTTAAGTTTTCAGACATACCTAATGTTCTATAGTGAATGATACATGCTGTTCCTTTTGTCTTGAGATTTTTGGGGTTTTGGAAATTTAGTTTCTGCCATTCTTTCTCTGCTGTCATTGTTAATCGGGGAAAACATTGCCAGATTTGTGAGCTATAGGACTTTTTCTTCTTTATTTCTGAAGTTGGAAAGGAGTCAGAGTATATTTTTAAGGATCTGTGATCAAGTCTGTTATCCAAATTGAAGATCTCTTGTATTTTCTCTTCCTAAGAGATTTATTACTTTTTGGAAAAACAAGAACTATTTTTGTGTGTAAGGCATGGATCCAAATTGTTGATTTTTGATTGATTTGTTTGTTTAATGGCATATTATCATATTATGGATCATTCAATGTGAAATTTTAATTTTCTTGTGAGCTTTGAAATGATAAAATGTTATTCTGCTTTCACAGTTGAGTATGTGGGATATGATACTCACCTTTTGTGCAGATATGTGTTTGTATGGGCATAATTACTACAGGTGGTGATGTGTGTTTTATGTTGAAATTATATTTTGAAATACAGTTTGATTTAAGAAATTGTAGGATATTGTATGGTTTAATGTCATGAAAGAGTTCTTTTAGTTGGTTGTTTGATTAACAGCATATCAACCTCTATGGATTTCTTAGTATTGAAATTTAAATATTTTGACCGCAATATCATAGAGTAGAACAACACTATATTCATACCCACACACATACATGCATTAAAACAACAAGCTTGTTTTCACCTGCAGGACACATCATATTAGCAAGCAGTGATTGGTTAATCTTGGCCGATCATCTTGTGTGCACGTGTAAATCCAGTTTTCCCGTGCTGCAAAGCTGGTCCAAGAGGTGACTATTTAAGCAGGGCTCCAGTGAGAGCCTGAGCTATTGTGGTAGCTGGGATCATGTGTATAATTCTCACTCACACATACACACCTGCTACATTTTTGCAAACCTTCTCTTAGGTTAAAATATAGTGTAGACCAATTTTTTCTACCTGTGGTGGCAGTTAGTCACCATTCTTGGCTAACAAATTTCTGAAGATATTAGACTTCTACTCTTCAGCTTAATGGCTGTCTTCTAAGCAGTAGCTTGTCTTCCTTCCTGCCAAAGTGTATTTAACTATTAGGCATTATTTAAGTTTATTGAAATTTCTCTTCAGAAAGTAATTGTTTTATCTCTTTGGTGATGGGCTGTTAGTCAGTTTATTGATCAAGATCCTGTTTTATCAGAAACTGTCACCAGTCATCCTGATTTTTCTTATTGCTGAATTCAAGTTTTAGAAAAATTAGTTATCTTATCTAGCTTATTAAACAAGAGAACCAAATTGATGGTTAAATGCAGGTATAAAAATAAATATCTGTTTAATCTCATTGATCCAAATTAATTTTTAATGTAAATTATTACTTTCCGTTTTTTAGTTTTTTTTAATGAATTTAAAAACAAACCCAGTAATCTCCCTTTATGTTTAATATAAAATAATATTCACAACTTTAAATAAAAATTAATATTTTTCATTTTTTAAAAATTCATTTTTTATATAAAATAAAATCCTATTTTAAATACAACATATACTTTTAAAATAAAAAAACTGTAATCACTGTATAATATGTGAACTGTTGCAACATTGTGTTGACCAGATATTTTTATCAAAATTATGTAATGGTCAGTCTATGCTCAGTACCTGAAACTGTGTTGTGCTACCAGTGAGGGCTAATATGTATATTTATTAATATATATATATATATATATATATAGATATAGTAAAGTTTTGTAATTTGCTTGAAGCATTGTGTAAAATAGTTATATGGGTTATGTTTTGAAGGCTGTCACAATGCGTTGAGTAAAATAAAGGAAGGTAAAGAAGTGTTTGGGTATTACCTATTTATTAAACATTAATATTTCGAGATCAAAATCTCATCTTCAGAATGGTAGAGAAGCTTTTGTCTGTCTGGGTCTCTTCACGGCCTCTCTATCTTCCTTTATTTTACTCAACGTATTGTGACAGCCTTCAAGACATAACCCATATATATATATATATATATATATATGTGTGTGTGTGTATTATCATAAAGATTTTTATATAATTATTCATGTGTTTTTATGATTTATTTTTTTCACAGCTCCAATTACATAATAATTATCCAAAGGTTTTGTACTTTGAAGCACTTTCAGCTATACTTTTAGCCATTATCAAGAATTAATTTTGTTTTACTGGTAAATAAACGTGTAAAGTTTATACATATAGAGTTTCGTGTATGTTAAGTTTCGAACATGGTAAGCACATTTACACATTCTTATTTACAAGTAAAACAAAATTAATTTTTGATAATGGCTAAAATAAACATGTGTAAAGTTTATGTATATAGAGTCATGTGTAGGTTAAGTTCCAAACATGGTAAGCACATTGTTACCATATTCGTAATTGATGTTATTAAGTAAAGGATTTTTCTTTTTTACTAATCTTTATTAGTAATGTCATTATTTTTAATCTCTTTTTACATCTAGATGATGCTATTATGTATTGTGAAGAAGAATATCAGGGATTGGTCCTGGAATATCTCGATATGTGTTTAAATGAGATCGGATGGAGCTGTTGGGGGAAAGTTGCAATGTCAATCTTCTTATCAATGTTGTAGTGGTGTAGCCAATGTAATTGTTTACGGATTTGGATATTTGAGGAACACAGTTCTTCAATAGGCATATAAATTCATAAACAACACTGGTTCTTTGCAGTTTAGATTTTGAAGGTGAATTATTATTAATGATGATGAAGTTGGCAATTTTTGAATTTTTATAGATAATTAATTTAATTAATTTAATTTTCTTGTTTGAGTTGATCAGAATTGCGTAATTCTGGATGATGTTGTGAAGTAAAGATTTGTCCTGTCTGTAGTTATTGTCCAAATGCACAATTCTTATATAATTTGAGTTCTGAAAAGAAAAAAAAAATCATAAGAACATATGAAAAATTATATAAAAAATTAAATGATAATACCTTGTCTGTCATTTTTAATGAAACCTGCACACATAACCGCACACATATTTTTAAATATAAAAATTCAAAATTTACAGGATAACAAATAGGACACTGAAAAATACCAATTGTTTATTCATTGTGCATATATGAAATTTGATTCTTCTTTTTATTTTTCTCTAAAACATTTCTTTTCATGTTGTCTTTCTTGAAATTTGTGTTGTATTTTATGGACACTACTTAGTATTAAATTTTCCTTTTAATCCGGGTATTCTACCTCCAGGATGTGTGTTGGGGTGCAGAGGATATTGGCTCAGAACGAGAAATTGGAAAGCTGAGTTTGAATTCCAGTCGAATTCCTTACATTCACTTACATGCAAATACCCTTGGGAAAAGTACTAATCTGTCTCTTACCTCCAGTTATGAATTAAATAACAGGGCAACTTGGGTTCTATAACCTTGGCTGGCAACCAGTCTCTCACAGAAAGTAATGGCAACCTGCTGCAGGATAATCTTCTACCTAGTCAGTCATGTCTCTTTTGAGACATGATCACTCAAGTGTGTATCACATAGGGCACATAACTGATTGATTCTGCCCCCATAAAATAAAAGACTGATAAATAAAAACAAATACACTGTAGGTAATGACATTTTATATTTTACTTTAAAAGAATACAAAAAAATCTCTCATTTTAAGGTGTTTTTCTTTTTTAACTTGAAGTGTATAAATAATTTTTCTTTATGATGGGAATTTGATTGTTTGAGAGTTGAATTCTAACATACAAATTGCTAAATGGATATTTGTTTCCTTTTGTGCCATTTATTCAAGAATATTTTGCTTATTCGTCTGTCTTGTTTCATTGTATTTTCTAGATTCCTGTGGCGGATTTGGAACCTGAGATTCGCAAGTCAACAAAAGAGGATTATTTATATTGCAATAAAGGACTGTGAGATTTTTCTCATTCTTGATAAAGTCTGGAACCGTCTCCAAGATGAAAATTCTGAGTTTTCTTCCATGATGTCCAAATTTTCTTTGGGCTCATTGACAACTTTGCAGTCTCGTCTTTTTTAAGCAAAACAGAAACAACTTTTTAAAAACTTCTTGTTATTAATACATTGTACCAACTCCTTCTTAATATTTGAATGTTTTTATATATATATATATATATATATATATATAGTGTGTGTGAAGAGAACCAACAGTTTTAGAATTCTGAGTTCTCCAATTATTTTTTTAAAAAATGCTCAATACAACATATATCATAGAGCAAAATGCAATTATAATTAAATTTGTTTTTTATTTAAAATTAATTTACATTGCAACACTGAATTTTTTATGTTTTGAGATTTTACCTCATCATCAGGCAATGTTGATTTATTGTTGTGAAAATGATTTACATTTGAATGTATAAAACAAAGCACCTGTTATTTAAAGAGTTGATATGGATGGGGGAAGACAGAATAAATTTATGTGTATGTATTAATTGAACTAATGAGAATGCAATTCAACTTTTAAATTTGAAAATATAGGTTATATGTTTAGGGAATACAAGTTTTCTTTTTTTCAATTTTGCTGGGAAAGTGTCAGCTAATTGAGCCACCATCTAATTATTTATATATAATTATTAAATAGTTATTGGTCAGAGTTAAATTAGACCAGTAAACAGTTGTATTAGAAAGTGCTTAAGAGATATTTAAAATAAAATGAAAGATAAAGATTAACATGTAGAGCTTTTAAATATCAAAATTAAGAAGATCAGACGATTATGCTACCAAATAGGAATAGAAGGAAGATTGTTTAGAAATTTCTCTTGCAAAATAATTTTCAATGAAAGAAAGATTACAAAAAGTCTTTAAAACATGATGGGCATAAAACTAAACTGGAATACAAATCTCAAATAAAGAAAGAAATGAATAATAATATGAGAAAATGAAATATTAATTGGTATAAAATGAAAGAACAGAAATTATGACTAAATGCATCCACACTAAGAAATACCTCTTAGGTTCATACAACCATGGATGAAAACGTCATAATTTGTTTTAATTTAAACAATGTGCGTTCATAAATTCCCTGCCACGTGAATGTTTAAATAAAACACCGTTACAAGAGCATTCTTAAAAAGAAAAACAGTAAAAGATAAAATCAGTTATTAAAAATCGCCTAAAGATACCACTCATGGTAGAAACCTGGGTAGCGAAATAACTCGTTTAAAAATGGAAAATATTCAAAAGTTCTACAATATAATTGTATCGAACACTTTTTAATACAAATGTGTACTGGTCTAACCCTATCAGGACCAAAAACTAAGTATTAAACAATATATCAATATATATATATATATATATATATATATAAAGTGTTGAGGTGTGATAATGCTTAGTGCCAAGATTGTTGGTTTTCAGTGGGTTATTGATAAAATGATATTTTGGCAAGAAGGTTTTTTTTTTCTCATAAAGTGCTCAATATTGAGAGCATTAACATGAATAATGTGGAGAAGTTTGTCACTTAACTAAGCAGATTCATGCTGACTTCAAAGTTTCATGAAGACACCATTATGATGTCTTTACTCTTCAGGGTTTCTTTTTCAATCTGCTCCATATAAATAAGAATGAAACCAGGAAACAACAGCAGATTGAAAAAGAAGCCCTGAGGAGTCAAGACATCATAATGGTGCCATCACGAAACTTCGAAGTCAGCATGTCTCTGTCCAGTAAAGTGACAAACTTCCTTACAATATATATATTTGTTTTTCATCTGATTCTACCCTGTAAAGTTATATATGTTTTTCTTTGTAACATTGTGTGTCTAGTTATATATATATATATATATATATATATATATATGGGTTTTATAAAAAATGACAGACAAGGTATTATCATTAAGTTTTTTATATAATTTTTTGTGTGTTCATATAATTTTTTTTCTTTTTTGGAATTCAGATGATATAAGAATTGTCCAAAGGTTTTGTACTTATGGGTGCTTTCGGCTATACTTTTAGCCATTATCAGGAATTAATTTTGTTTTACTTGTAAATAAATATGTGCAAAGTTTATGCATATAGAGTCTCGGGTATGTTCTGGACATGATAAGCACTTTTACACATTCTTATTTACAAGTCAAACAAAATTAATTTTTGATAATGGCTAAAAGTATAGCCAAAAGCAATTGAAAGTGCAAAACCTTTGGACAGTTCTTATATAATTTGAGTTTTGAAAAGGAAAATTATACAAACACATAAAAAATTATATAAAAAACTGTCATTTTTAATGAAACCTGCATAAAAGAGAGATTGTTGCCCAAATACACAACACACACACACACAACAAAGAAGTACATACATGTTGAATGCTCATTAGCATACTTTCTGTGTGCATTAACTGATTTCAGTTAATATTTGATTTGTTAACTCCTCAAATGTATTCATTTCAAGTGATATTTATGAAGGTAACTTGTTAAGGTTTTGTTTCCTTAACACTAATTTCCTGAGCTTTAATTTTTTTTTTTTTTATCACAGTGTTTTGATCACTGTATTTTCTAGTCTTCCTCAGATGACTGTTGTACTTTGGAGAGTTAAGCCTGTAGCAGGATTGTCACTTGTAGTTGTTTAAGAGATATATTTTCTCTTATTTTATGTAGGGGCCTTCCCAAAATCCCGATACTTAAAGTTTCAAATGAATTTTTAAAAATGAAAAATCTTTCTTGAATTTTTTATTTTATTTTTAATTTATAGCTAATAGATTAAATTTAATATTTTCAATAAGCAAAATATTTTACTGTACTTTAAAAACTAATTTAGATTGACTAGGAAGAGTTCTATATTTTGTTTATTTATTTTTTTTTTTTGCTAAAATAGCAAAAGTGCCGTTTTTTTAGTCGGCTTTCATTTCAGTGTAATTCTTTTTATAAAAAAATCTTACAAAAATAAAATACTTTTCTTAAACTTTATTTTACTAATATTTGATTTAAAGATTAGTTAATCTGATTTGAAAGAAATATTGTTTACTTTGCATTTAAAATATCACAAATGCATTTTTTTTACTTACAGTAATTGTGTTAAAGTGTTTGACAAAGTGATGACATCTAATGTTGTTATATAGAGATGTTATCTGTAAAACAATTTAAGCAAATGACACGAGTGCCTTTTTCATATAAATTTCAGGTACTCAGTAATCTTAAATTTAAGAAAAAATTTTCCATAATCCAATGTTTTATTGAATTTTAGAAATTTTGGCTTTAAATTAACTATTGACATCACTCTTATTTTCTGATAATGTCATGTATGGGCTCCTGTACTTGCATGGCACATTTATATACTAATAAAAAAACTCAAAATTAAAAAATGTATTGGTGTTTAGTGATTTGTATTAAGCTTTATCATTTATGATTAGTAAATATAGTTTTCATTTAATAATAATAATATCATCTAAAAGAATGAAATTATAACAGAATTTTAAAAGATTTGTGTTTGACAAAAGCAAATTGATGATTTCAATTCTCAAAGGGCTCCTGCTTTTAACTAATATAAATATGAAGATTCTGGAATTTTAATTTCTTCAAATTTTATAGCATTAATTTATCTTAACAGATGTAAAAAAAAATCAAAATTTCATTTAAATTCGACAATTATTTGATTTTTTTTTTTCACGAATTTTTAAAACAATGTTTTTACTGCAAAAAAGTTACTAAATTTCTTATACTAATCTTTGTCCCACCTATTGACAAAGAAAAACAAGATTTTTGACCAAAATTTTGAACACGCTAGAAAGGATTGATTTAATGAAAAAATACTTTGGTCTTTTTTCTTAAAAATAACATTTTAATAATAGAACTTGGTTTTTATCAAGTTTGGGGCCTTTTTCGTCATGCTATTTTGTTTTTAGAAATGTTTTTGGTGGTACCAAGTTTTATATGATGTGTAGTTTACTGGGAAACAAGAATTTTGTCTGAGGGGAAAAATGCAATACATCTTGTCATTAGAGAAACAAAAAAGAGCAAAGATTGTGCACTCTTTTCATTACATCCTGCTTTATACAATGCTACAATTAAGAGAAAATTGGAGTAGATAGACTTAACTATTGCCCGGTTCACATTCCACCCACATCTTTTGAACAGGTGAAGAGGCTCATCCCTTGTTTCTTGTTTAGGATGTGGTTCCCGGCTTTCTTTTTTTTATTTCTTTTTTTTTTTTTTTTTTTTTCCCCCAATCTTCTTTCACTTTTTTTTTCTTTTCCAATTGGAGTAGATAGACTTAACTATCGCCGGTTCACACTCCACCCACGTCTTTTGAACAGGTGAAGAGGCTCATCCCTTGTTTCCTGTTTAGGATGTGGTTTCCGGTTTTTTCTTTTCCAATCATTTGACTCTTAAGTAGCCCCATGCGCATCAGTGGCATCACCGCCTTGCTTGGGGTGACATGATTAAAAAAAAAAAATCCCCTGGTAAATGAGGAAATGTAAGCCCACAAACCTTGGTCTGAGGTTGCATTCATTTCTCCCTCTGTAAACATCTTATACAGTGCCTGATCTTTTGAGTTTTCTTGGATAATGTTTTCTATTGGTGGAAAGATTATATTGAATCAACTGCTTGTCCTGCTGCCAGCAAAGTTGATTCACGCTGTCATGTTAGACAATTAATCTCTCCAGAATCATTTACACATATATAAGTCTATCGTTCTTCTATGCATTGAATATTACTGCCACTGGTCTGGTGTTTCTTATATGTATTTAGTGATTTTAAATAAAATACATGGCATCTTGGCTTCAGTCATTTTCGCATTGCCATAACATATCTTCCCTGTGCGCTTTCTATAAATATTTTCATGGAAATTATTTTGATGAGTGTTCCTTTTTGGTACATAGTTTATGAATTTAAATGCAGTACTAATTGTAGTATGGATGTGTGTTATGGTGTAGTGGATATCAACTCGGAACGACAAATCGGTGAGCTGAGTTCAAATTCCAGTTGAATTCTTTGCATTCACTTATGCACAGATACCTTTGGGAAAGGTATTAATCTGTCTCTTCTTTCCAGTTATGGGTTAAATAATGGGACAGATTGGGTTTTATAGCCTTGGCTGGTAACCAGTTTACCACAGAAAGCAATGGCAACCTACTGTGGGATAATCCTCTGCCCAGTCAGTCATGTCTTATTTGAGACATGATTGCCCAAAGCGTGTCTCAAGTATGACACTTAACTGACTGACTAGATTATTGGTAACGTCTCAGATGAAATGGTTAGATGTAACCATAAAGAACCAGAGACCCAATTCTAAACAGGAAACAAGGTATCAGTCAGTCAGTTAAGTGCCATGCTCGATACACGCTTGGGCGATCATATCTATATTTTGTTTGATGTGTATTGTGGTTTTTGAAATATGAAAGGTACAATACTACTGATTTGATTGTCTGTAACATAGGAACTTAACCAAGATAACAACATACATTTCCTTGGCATTTTAATAGACACAAACAACAACACATTTACTACCTCCCCATTTAAAAAAACAACTAGCAAAAACTCTTGCATTCTCAACTATGAGTGAATGCCCTAACTACTAAAAAATAGCACTTATACAAAACTTAACCGAGCACAAATTGACTCCTCCACAAAAAAGATATTTTACTCTGAACTAAAAAATATTCAGTCAGTTAAGTGCCATACGTGATACACGCTTGGGTGATCATGGCTCGAAAGAGACATGACTGACTGGGCAGAAGATTATCCCGCAGTAGGTTGCCATTGCTTTCTGCAGTAGACTGGTTGCCGACCAAGGCTATAGAACCCAATCTGTCCTATTATTTAACCCATAACTAGAGGGAAGAGACGGATTAATACCTTTCCCAAGGGTATTTGCGCGTCACTACTCAAAAAACCAGGGAAGAGTGTGAACTGGACGCTAGGTAAACCTGTCTACTCCTTTTCATAAAATAAAAATTCTCTCATTTGTACTTCTAAATCTTTTCTACAAAGCTTCCATATGATGACCTTCCAGCAAACTATTCAGAGTTTAAAAGGACAATTCTTTGGTGTATGTGTAGTGAACAAAACAAGATCTAGATTTAAAATTCAAATGTTAAGCACTGACTCATTGATTTTGTTAGAAATATAAAAAAAAAGACTTGAATTTATAAACTTTGCTTAGCACATATGCAAAAGTGAATCTAAAACAAAACATTAAATTTCACAAAATGTTTTTCTGCCAATAGAAAACTAGGAATAATCTAAAAACAAAATTCAAATAATCTTTAATTATCAGAAACAAATTCTTTTATAGACTTTTCTGTGAGCCAACGCGAAGTTTGTTTGTCATCCAATGGAAAGGCCAGAATCACATCCAGGAGTGAATTCCCAAATGGTCTTTTTGAGCCCCACAAACAAAATAAAAAACAGGCAAGTTCGCCTGTTGCCAGAGAGAAGGAGGCGAATATATTAACATGTCCCTTGACAAACGTCAAGAGATTGTTATTATTATCTCTATCTTTCTCCCTCACCACTTTAGTCTCACAGTTCACCCTTCTGCCTTTTCTTATACTTGATAACCAAATGGAACCCTTTAAGACTGAGTGAATACTTTAAAGACATTCTTATCAAGCGATAACACTCATGCATACATACATACACGCATATGTTCCTGCCTACATACATATAAACTCATTCTTGCAAAGACTACTAGAACATGTTAACAACCTTGTATCAACTAAAATACATTACTTTTATTTGTAAAAAACCTTAATTGATTTATATGTATATAAATTTGTTGTTTCAATTTACAATTTTGATTTTCTTGTTTTATACCCCTCTTAGGGTGGGCTATTTAACTAACAAGGCCAAATCAAACTAATCTGTTTCAACACACATACACTTCACTATATCTGATAACCCACTATGATGTTTTGGTCATGTTTCAAAGGATACTTAGGTCATATTATTTTTGGAACATCAAATTATTTGCTCTTATATATGACTAATATCTACTAGTTTTAATTCTTGAAAATTTCATGGTTTTCTTATCTAAAATTTCTGATGAATTTTAATTTTTCAGTTAATGATTAAATAAGCTCATGGCAAGTTCTATTACAACAAAATATCCATATTGCATTGTTAAATGTTTGAGCTTAACAACTTTAACAAAAATATTGCAATAACAATTGTAAGTATGAATGCTGGTCATTATTTTAAAAAGCAAGTGGGGTACAAATAAAAAGGTTTGAAATTGACACCTATTTCCATTTCACTGAGATGAACCTGAAACACTTCTATTTTCCCTTTTCAGTTAATGATTGAATAAGCTCAAGTTCTATTACAATAAAATATCCATATTGCATTGTTAAATGTTTGAGCTTAACAACTTTAACAAAAATATTGCAATAACAATTGTAAGTATGAATGCTGGTCATTATTTTAAAAAGCAAGTGGGGTACAAATAAAAAGGTTTGAAATTGACACCTATTTCCATTTCACTGAGATGAACCTGAAACACTTCTATTTTCCCTTTTCAGTTAATGATTAAATAAGCTCAAGTTCTATTACAATAAAATATCCATATTGCATTGTTAAATGTTTGAGCTTAACAACTTTAACAAAAATATTGCAATAACAATTGTAAGTATGAATGCTGGTCATTATTTTAAAAAGCAAGTGGGGTACAAATAAAAAGGTTTGAAATTGACACCTATTTCCATTTCACTGAGATGGACCTGAAACATTTCTATTTTCCCTTTTCTTTCATTTTCTGACTGAAACCAAGTAGTGTCTCTGATATGGATCTTGTCTTCTCATTCAATCAAAATGGGATATCCCATTATTTATGAGGTCTTAGCAGGAGACATTAAACACTTTTATATTTCTTTATTTTAACTGAAATCAAGTGTCTCTGATATGACTTTTGTCTTTCATGCAATTAAAACAGAATACTTCGTTATTTATTAGGTACTGGCAGGAGGTAATGGTCGTGCAAACTAAGGAATTAATGGAGGTAGGGACAAGCGTTGTCATCGTCTTGTGGCCATTTGCCAATGTCTTGCGGCCATTAGCTGAGATAGAACTCACTACACCTTTCCAATATTCCCAGTGCATTTTAAACCCTGGCGCAGTTTTGCAGCAAAATTCATAATCTTGCCAAATAGCTGAATACTTGATACTTTGCCAGGGCTACCAATGATGTTTTTATTGTGACACCAACACTAGATGGGTTGCCTCCAGGCCCCATCCTGTTATTTAACCCATAACTGCAGGGAAGTGACGGATTAATACCTTTCCCAAAGGTACCAGTGCTGAAGTGAATGCAGGGTACTCAACTGGAATTTGCACTCGGCTCACCGATTTCTCTTTCCAAGCCGATATACACTGCACCACAACACACATCCATCAGTGACATATGTGCGTTGTAGGGACAACATAATTATTATATGATGTTTATTTTATGAATTGGGTGATTTGAGCATAGCATATTTACTGTTTCCTTTAAGGTTGTTAGTAAAAAATAACCTATGAATGTTATAAAATAAATATTTCATCATTTGAATGATGAGGCCATTTGAGAATGATTTTTTTTCTTTATTGATCTTCTATGTGCCATGTTCCCTTCAGGATGTAAGCAATCATGGCCTTCCACATCTCCCTATCCCTTTGTATCTCTTAACACCTTTTCTCTCATTACCCCTCCCAAACCTCTCTGCCATCCATTTGTTCAAGGCCATCAAGTATATTCATTGCTTTCCTCTGTCTCTTTTATCCTTTATCTGCCTTGTGAGTATCAGATTCTCCAAGCCCTTCTTCATTATATCTCCCAGAAACTTCAGCTGCCTTTTCCTGATGTTAAGTATAAGTTTCCTTTTCATTTCTATCCTCTCCAAAAACTTGTTGTTTCTCACATGTTTGGTCTATAGTATCCTCAGCATCCTTCTGTAGAACCACATTTCAATTCCTTCAAGTCTTTCTTTTATCTTTCATGAAATTGTTCAGACCTCTGATGGTCACTGCTTGTTGTGATGGAGAGGCTTGCACAGTCTACTAACTCTGAGATCAATGTCATCTAGAGTTCTAAACTCCTGGTAGGGTCACCCTTATTGACACGGTTAAAGACAAGGACCCAGACTAAGTGCAACCAACTCCAAAGACCCCAACGATGGAACAAGTCAATGACAATTGCAGCCAATCCCAATGGTTAAATGAGCAGATGAAGAGGGCTACGCATGATGGACATGCTACAGAAGGCACCTTTATAACTGAATTTTGCATGTCTCTTTCCATCTGTGCTGCAGGGGAAGGTCATGAAATCAAGTGTGTGGGTCACTTCCTGGCAAGTTCAGGTTCCATCTTAAAAACAAATTCATGCCATCAACACTTTCTTCAATTCTGATTTCTTTCACTTCCCACCAACTCTTGCAAAGCCAAATGGCAATAGGGAAGGGAGGATGGGAGCAGATTTTGGTGAAACTGGATTTTAAATAAATTGTTTGTGACATGAGTCCAATTACTTTTCAGACAGAATGTCTATTTTTATTTTATTTTATTCAGTTGAGCTAGCTTGGACATTTGTGACTTTTATCATGCCAAACATTATGGTCCTGCATTCGGGTCAGAAGGTAATTAGGGTGGCATTCTGTGTCATAACATATGTGGTTTCTGGGCAGTAAACTGAATTTATATGTACTAATGGGTGCATGGCCAAGTGGTTAGAATATTTGCTTTATGGCCATGGAACCTAGGTTCAAATCTCGCCATCGTGGATTTGTCAGGAAGGTGACTTCTTGATGTTATCAGTCTGGAGGGGGCGATCACAGTGTGCAGCATCTTTGAAAAATGCCTGAAAACCATACCACAGGTTGACCCAAGCCTTGTAAGTGAAATTAGGTAGACAGCTTCCTTTAAGAAGCTGTCAATGGTTGTGCTAGCTTGAAGACACAAGTCATCTTGACCGAGGGTTTGAGTGTCCTTGCCTTGCTCAGATTGTTTTTCATGCCAGATAACGCGCTTTCTTCCAAAAACTGTAACTAAGTTCTGCTCAGACAGTTGTAGGATAAACCACAGCTGGGCTCTGTGGATGTTGAATAGAAACATAAGTGTGCCTGAGCAAGTGTCTGCAATGAGGAAACTTCTGAATATTGTTTCTTATGTCTTTGTCTATGAGTGTATCAAATTTAATTAAAATCGGATCACTCCTTCTATAACTCGATTTTTTCGATTATCGATTTTTGATATTTATCGGGGGTACCTTGACACAAAACCTAGCTAAAAACACTCGCAGACGCTTATAGTACAGCTGTGTAAATTTTCAAGAAAATCAGTTCAGCTGTTTCGGAGTCTATAGGTAACGGATACACACACACACACACACAGTTCCATTTATAAATAAGTTTAGATTAGATTTAGATATATGACCATTTAAAGAATTTCTTTTTTAGGTCATGGTGGAGTGTTTGTGTTCTTGTGTTTATTTTTTTTTGTGGGCTGTACGTTTGATATTTTTATGTTTGGTAGTTATATTATTTTTGTTTTTGTCATGGCAATGGCAATAGTTACCAAAAATAATAAATGCAGTTCTCAAATTTGCAATGCTGTTTTATGACGTCACACCGCGTGATAGAGCAAAATGACAACAAAACCATTAATAGTGGAGTTTTATGTCAACACAAAATAAAATCGTCGGTGATGGCGGATGTTATTGTATTACAGTCTAAATAACCTCTCTGAAGATGGCTCATGTGAGCCAAAAGCTTAGAAGCAACTTAATAAAAAATTATCCAAATGTTGGAGAATTTTTGTCTTTATTTTCAACTGAAATTAAAGCCAAAATACAACGTTTAGAACGGCTCATGATTAAACATAATAGACATTCATTGTCTCTTATATTTAACAGCATATGTTTAGAAAATAAATAAATATATATATATATATATATATATATATATATATATATATATATATGGTAGTTTTTCTGAGTAGATATTTGTTTTTGTTTTTTTGTTTAATATTTTACTTTGATTTTTAAAATTGATTATTACTTAGCATAATTTGCAGTTTCTACTATTGTTACTTAGTGGTGGTGCACTTTTTACTAATTTCCATTTCATTTTGGTGTTAATGTTCTATACTTTGTGGTTCCAGAAGTCACAATGAACCTGCTCAGTCAAATTGACAAACTCTTTGTATTAATCCTATCAATGCTCTATCTCTGCTCCGATATTGAGCACTTTATAATAAAAGACCTGCTTGCCAAAATATAGTTTATCAATAAAACTACTAAAAAAAAAAACAACAATCTTGTCGCTAAAGATTATCTTGACTCAGCATACAGACACAGAAGTGTATATATATACCAAAAAACAGACTGAAATAAATAAGAGCAGACTAAGATAGATTGATAGATAAATATGTAGAGATATAGATAGATAGATAGATAGATAGACAGGAAAACAGACTGAGGTTGATGGATACGAACAGACTATGATATATATATATAGAGAGAGAGAGTGAGAGATACACAGAAAAAGACTGCGATAGATTAATAGATTTGAAAAGATTGAAGTAGACAGATAGGTATGAACAGAGATATATATTGTTGTATGATCATTTTTTAAAGGTAAGTCCTTATTTTTGTTAAAATAAAATCAAATATACTGTAGTTATTAAAATTGTACCTTTTACTTAAAAAAGTACAAAAATATTTTATTTTAAAGGTGTTTTTATAAGAAATGCAAGGTTACTGCAAACAATTTCTAGTGTAGTGTAGATGGATAAAAATTTTATTTTGCTTGTAGTGTAGATTTAGTTTGCATGAAAGTCAAAAAATTAGACATAGGCACTGTAAGCCAATAACCCTTTTTTGGAGGTGTTTACATTAATTTAATTCTCTCCAACTACAGTAAACTGCATCTGGCAGCAAGGCCTCTGATTGGGAGGTTATGAAGAGCATGGAACTACCTCTTAATTGCTGTTGTTCCCAGATCCACCCTGACCTGGAGTGGTAGCATCTGTTAGGGTCCCAGCTATGGGCAAATAGTTAACCCCACCAAATGGGGGTCAAAACACTATGAAAATATAAAAATACACTTTTATAGTAATATATACATAAAAATAGACTTTTAGAGGAAAAATATAGATTTTTGAAGGAAAAATATTACCAACAATACACTTTTGAAGAAAATGTTATTACCATAACACATTTTTAAAGGAAAAAAAATTGTCAGCAAAACATTTTTAAATACAAAACTAGAAGACATTTTCAGTTTTTTAAAATCAAAAAGAATAAAAACAAAAAAATTTCATTAAAATCTGACTAAATCAACCTTCTCACTATAACTGAACATTTAAAAAATACTTTAAAACCCTACCTTTTTGGCATTAAATAACCCACAGAGGTTGATATGCCATTAAACAAAACTCAAACTATCTCCAACTATGAGTTGAATAGCAGGACAGATTGGGTTTTATAGCTTTGGTTGGCAACCAGTCTACCACAGAAAGTATTGGCAATCTACTGCAGGAAAATCTGCGGCCTAGTCAGCCTTGTCTTAAAAGAGACATGATCGCTCATGCATATATCAGGTATGGCAATTAACTGACTGACTGACTTTCATAAGATTGCAGTTGGTGTATTCTTGGCCTCATCTGATGGACAATCAATTTAGAGTTAATTAGATTTAATCAGAGTTAAACTATTTAAGCTGATTTGATCACTTATCTCAAGTTTTCACTTTCATCATATGTTCAGCTTTTATTACAATTCTCATCTTTGCTTTATGAAACAATAAAAAGGAATGAAGGTAGTTAAAATAATAGCGATGTCAAAGGAAAAAACTATTCTATTGACACTATATTTATGGCTAATTTAAAAAATAAAACAAAGTCGATTTGTTTCATTGTAGGCACTATTTTTGAAGAAGGACTGTAGAATAGATCAACTGAAGCAATTTTGTGGTAATTACTCAAGGCATTCAACAGTTCTAATGATTCTTGGGACATGTTTGGTGCTTAGAATTGAGATACATTCTTCTTCTTCTATGTGCCCTATCCCTTCAGGACGTAGGCGATCATGGCTCTCCACGTCTCCCTATTCCTTGTGGCTCTTAGTATGTTTGCTCCTGTTGCTCCTGGCAACCCCCGTTCCGTCATCCACCTGATCAGTCTCTGCAAATATGTTATCCTCTGCCTTCCTCTGTCTCTCCTTCCTTCTATCTGTCCAGTCAGTATCAGGTTCTCCAGGTTTTCCTTCCTTCCTCATTGCATGTCCCAGGAACTTCAGTTGTCTCTTCCTGATGCTCAGCATCAATTTCCTTTTTGTTGCCATTCTTTCTAACACCTCGTCGTTGCTTGTATGCTCAGTCCACGATATCCGTAGTATCCTTCTGTAGAACCACATTTCGGCCACTTCCAGTTTTGTCCTCATTTTCAATGATATTGTCCAGCATTCACAGAATGATCAAAAAAATATTTTCTCA
Source organism: Ascarosepion bandense (assembly GCA_037127315.1). NCBI lineage: Eukaryota > Metazoa > Mollusca > Cephalopoda > Sepiida > Sepiidae > Ascarosepion > Ascarosepion bandense. The sequence goes on from JBBBDQ010032673.1 coordinate 313,374, forward strand.
TAATGGGAATTGGCAAATAAAAGATAAAATATTTTTTTAATGAAAGGCAAAAACTGATTGGTTGTGTATGGTTGCATTTGAGTGGTTGATAAGTTTTGAAGGTCAAAGTTGATTGGTTAATTGCTGCTTACTTGGTGAACTCATGTTTTTAAAAAGAATAAATTAGTGATTTATTTTTTATACAAACTGTTCTATTTCAAAGCAATAATTGTAAAATTCTGCCTTATGATAAGTTGTAGAATTTTCTCATTGTTTTTAGTTATGAAATTACTTCTTTTGATTTTTGAAATCACCAGTGCCATTATGATGAAGAAAAGTACATTACAAATAAAAGTGGTTTATACTGTTTAAAAAATCGCATAATTTTTACAAAAAATGATAAACACAGAAGATGGATTTATTGAAAATAATGTTTATTAATATGAGAAGTTAGTTTTAAATTTGAATGAAATATTTACTTTTTATTTGTTTTTTATATTGTTATTCTTTGTTTTTTATCAACAAGTGTTTTTGCAATTCATCTTGAAAAGTATATAAAAATTATTTTTTCATATTGTCAATGTTTTTACTTGAAAAATAACTGGAAATTATACTACTACATATACCATATATACGAATAATCTTACTAGAGACTGGATCTGTAATTACTTTTAAATTAGAAATGGTCTGTAATTGATTTTAGTATGAAAATACATCATAAATAATTTTACCATAAAAATGCAATACAAATGATTTTACTATAGAAATGTGTAATGTCAACTGATTTGTGATAAAATATTGAATTTCAAGTACTCTTATACTCCCCTTGCCATTAATACTTACCTGTCACTTTTGTGGTAGGTGGGGATCATTATCTTTCAGTTACGTTTCTGTCCTCGGGTAGAGTGTGGCTCTGTTGTATCTCTGTCCAAGGACAGACATGCAATTGAGAAAATTATACTGAGAGGTACTCAGTCCTAGGAGACAGTCTCCCAAGGCTGTGCCATTCTATTGCACCAAAGGGGTGGACAGGTGATCGCCACTGGGGTCAGTGCGACTGATAGTTGCGAGGACATGGAAATCTTTGGCTTGCTCATTTGCATCTGTTTGGCAATTTTTTTTCTAGTAGGTGTACAACCTCAGACATCTGTTACCCAGGACCAGGCAGTTCTCAAGAACTAACCAACGTCTATATCCATTATATCTTAAGGACACATGGCTAAGTGGATATAGACATTGATTAGTTCCTGTGACTTGATCCAAAGAGTTGTGAGTTCAATACCAGGCTACAGCAGTGGTGAAACAGTAACTTACAGGGTTAAAGGGAGATAACTCATGACTTCTAGAAGAGGCTCTAGGCAAGGAATGGAGTTCATATACCCCAGTGATTGTAATAAAGGGTTTGGTTCAAAATTCCTAGCACCTGAAGTAGTCCTGAACGTACAATGGCTAAAACGTCGTACAAATGGCAACAAAGATGAGGACAATAGTCTGAATAATGTAAATCATGAAAATGCTTTCACTATAACTGCCATTCGAGTGGGATTAGGTACATCTAATCACACCCTGATCTGGAATCACTGAAGTACTGTTTGTGGCATTAATTTGAAAACCGGCTGTTTTGAAATCCCCTTCTGTTTTGAATCTACTTTTCGAATGCATTTAAAAGTGGTGGAATTTCCAGTTTGCATTTTGCTGGCACAGATATTTACTTGAACATGTGTGCAAAGTTTGCTTTGCTCAGTGAGAAGACCTTGCTGTTCTGCAGACCGATGCTGGCAACAAAAACGCTCTCTGAATGTTTTGCTATTGATGTGTGTGTTAATGATATTATGGCATATGGTTTCCTTATTACTTTTTTTGTATTTTTGGTGTGGTTAACCAGGAATCACGTGGCTATTTCAGGAAATTTGGGAAACATCGCCATAAAGCAGAAACGTTTGATTATTCTAATATCAGGAAACTCATTAAGGAAGGTGAATTTGTTTATTCAATGAATGACTTAGAATTTTTTTTTGATGTGGGGAAAAAGTTCTTAGGCAATTGCCAAGCTGAAAACTATAAAGAATTATCAGAAAAGCTGTTGAAATGTCTACAGCACATAGGCGCTAATATGAGTATTAAAATTAATTTTTTACGTAACCATCTAGGGAAATTTCCGGATAATTGCAGTGGTGTAAGTGATGAACAAGGAGAATGATCCCATCAGGATATCAAAACAATAGAAAAGCGCTACCAGGGATGGTGGTACAAATAAATAATTGGTAACTACTGCTGGGGTATCAAAAGGGACTTAAATAACAATAAACATGACAGACTATCAAGAAAGAAAATTGTTACCATATATTCACAAAGATTTTATTTCTGCTGTTAGTTTATTAAATGATTTGATGAAAATACATGTTGGTCTTGGTATATTCAATCGTTTTATTCTTACGGTCTGATTGTTATTGAAAAACGGTATTTCTCAGTAAGCAGACTAATATTTGTTGGCTTAAAAACAAAATGAGAGGTTTCTACGATTTTACTTTCGTAAATATTGCCATCGGCCAATATCATATATACAGAAAACAAATGAAAAAATGCTTTTTTCCCCCAAAAGAAGTCATTTCTGTACAGCCAAAACGGTAGCTAACCAAGAAAAATTAAGGTCATTTTCAGATACAGCGCTGTCAAATTATCTAAAAAAAGATGTTTGTTGTCTTGACACCATTTCAAATTTTTATTAGTAATTTTTTCTTTTTTGACCAGTGTAACCAATCAAGCAATTCTAAACTTTTTATTGTTTAGCTTTGTCATCATTTAACAAATAATAGCCTTAAAAATGTTTATGCTTCCATAATCATTGGTTAGTAGTCTTATTGGGCGAGTCACTTATTACTCTATTTTTTACCAAATTGAACTGAGTACCTCACAATTCAGTTTGTTTATTAAATTTAATTATTCAAGTTTTAAATATTTGACACTTTATTTGACATTTTGTTCATTCCATATATAGTACATTCGACACTTTTGCGTTCAACATTTTGTTTGTTTGACCCTTCATCTGTTTGACACTAAACTTGATACATAGTCCATTCAAAACTTTGTCTCTGGCACTTTTGTTGTTCAATAGCCCATTTGACACTTTGTGTGTTTCGACGCCTTGTCTGTTCGATACTTAGTCCATTAGGCACTATATCTTTTAACACGCTGTCTGTGCACAGCCATATCATGATGCTTTGATTTTTGATTTTCATTTTTGCTACATTTTTGGTACCGATGATCTATGATTTTATGTACAAAACCAGTTTGCTAACTGATTAGAATTGAACCACATAATTGACCACATGACTGTCCCAAATTTCAGCCTCTGTTTCATTATCAGAATAAGTTTCGCTGCATGACATCGATTTTTTATTTACAATAATGTTTACCATGCACAAGGCCAAAGAACCACTCAAGGTAGAGGGTTATAGAGTAAGTGGTAAGAGACACAGTTTATGTGGGAAATATAACAGTTAACCCTAAACTTGAACGAGTTAAGGTTGTAGCATCACCTTGTGAGTAGGTTCCATAAATTAGTACTAATGGATATAGGCGTTGCTTAGTTCCAGAGACTTGACCCAAAGAGTTGTGAGTTCGATACCAGTTTACATCTGTGGTAAACAAATAACTTAGAGAGTTGAGTTAAAGGGAGATAACTACATGACATCCAGAAGTGGCATCGCACATGGAATGAGAATTATATACCCCAGTGATCGAAATAAAGGGTTCAGTTCAAAATTCTTAACATCCTGAAGAAGACCGGAGCGTACAAAAGCTGAAACGTCATAAACATGGCAATAAAGATGACAACAACATTTTGAACAGTATAAATAATGAAAATTGTGCATTATTTGTCAATATTTCTGAGATGATGTATTGTAACTATTTACACGATTTACATTGTTCAGATTGTTGTCCTCATCTTTCTTGCCATATTCATCTTCAACATCTGTCTATATTTTTAAGTTGGGGCATTACACTATTGACCTCATCTTTATTGCCATACTCACGACAATTCGGTACATTCCAAACTTTATCAAGGGACTAGAATTTTGAACTGAACCCTATTGAATTTGTTGTACTCACATGCAAATACCCCCCCCCCCCCCTTAGGAAAAGTATGACTCAATCTTGTCACCATTCAGCTATGAATTAATTAGCAGGGCAGGGTTAGGGTTCTATTGCCTTGGTTGGCAACTAGTTTACTGCAGAAAGAAATGGTAAACTACTGCTGGGAAATCTTTTGCTTAGTCTGTCATGTATCAAAAGAGACATGATTGGCCAAGCGTTTATCACATATGGTACTTAACTAACAGATTATAAGTTAGGCTGGGGTATTTTAACTGACTAGATTGGTATTTAGGTCCCACACTTTTACCATTGAAATAGTTAAATGCAACTACCACTTCTGCTCTAACAGCTTTTTTTTTCTCCCACCTCCCACCTGTGAAACATTCTTCTGTTTACTTGCTTCTCTGACTGCTATAACCTCCAAAAATTTCAATGCAATGTCAATTGCCATTTTTATCTCCATGAATCCTGTTCATCTTTTATTCTTTCTTCTACACCCACTGTACTCAGTCCTTTCTCTCACTGTAACCCTTTGTACACTAGTGATGGTCCTACCTTGCTTGGTGTGAAATGATTAATATATATATATATATATATATATATATATATATAATTATTATGTTAGAACATGTGAAAAACTACAAACTACTACAAAATTGTAGTTTTGAGATTGAAAGAATGATGTCTCATTGTTTTGAGATTGAAATGATGTCTCTTGTTTTGAATGATGTCTCTTGTTTTGAGATTGAAAGAATGATGTCTCATCAGGTAGTTAACAATGATGGTAATAAATATTTTTAAAAATAAATAAATAAAAATAAAATAAAATAAAAATGTTTATTACCTTCATTGATAACATTGTTCTTTCAATGTTGAAACAAAATGTACAATTTTGTAATATTTTATAGTTTTTCACATGTTCTAATAATAAATATTAATTGCTTTATTTTTATATTGAGCACTGTTTTAAATTAATGTTTTGAACATTGCAATTATTTTCTTTGTTCTTAATTTTATATGTATATATTTTGTTTGATGTGTATTGTGGTTTTTGAAATATGAAAGGTACAATACTACTGATTTGATTGTCTGTAACATAGGAACTTAACCAAGATAACAACATACATTTCCTTGGCATTTTAATAGACACAAACAACAACACATTTACTACCTCCCCATTTAAAAAAACAACTAGCAAAAACTCTTGCATTCTCAACTATGAGTGAATGCCCTAACTACTAAAAAATAGCACTTATACAAAACTTAACCAAGCACAAATTGACTCCTCCACAAAAAAGATATTTTACTCTGAACTAAAAAATATTCAGTCAGTTAAGTGCCATATGTGATACATGCTTGGGTGATCATGGCTCGAAAGAGACATGACTGACTGGGCAGAAGATTATCACGCAGTAGGTTGCCATTGCTTTCTGTGGTAGACTGGTTGCTCGACCAAGGCTATAGAACCCAATCTGTCCTGTTATTTAACCCATACCTGGAAGGAATAGACGGATTAATACCTTTCCCAAGGGTATTTGCGTGTAAGTGAATGCAATGAATTCAGCTGGAATTTGAACTCGGCTCCCTGATTTCTCATTCTGAGCCGATATCCAATGCACCACAACGCACATTAAAAAAAAAAATAATATTAGACCCTCATTAATAATCATTAATAATGACTTCCCAAACCACATTGTAGATGAAGAAATAAGATGATATTTCAAAAGCCACAATACACATCAACCAAAATATGATAATTCTACAAAAGACCATAAACACACACACACACACATATATATATATATATATATATATATATATATATATATATATAGGTTTTATAGGTATGGATGTAAATAACTATACATATGTATATGCACACAGATACACAAATATTTATCTGGTATTAATAAAACAGTGCTCAATCTAATATTAGAGAGCTGTAAAGTATATATTAATAAATATATATATTATCCTACATTTAAGGTACGACTGACAGTCTCATGCATACCCAAACATCAGGTGCATATTATAAATGCACAAATATGAACAAGTATAAGTGACCATCCCTTAGCCTATGATAAGCAAATAGGGACCCCTAGAAATCTATATGTTTTCTTTTTCTTTCTTTTTCAGCAATTTTAGTTTCCTATTCTATAGTTGGGTTTCGATATAAACCTAATTAAAATATACATTTAATAAATGAAAAAATGGCCTCCCCAATCAGATTTATAATTTTTAACAACTTTAAGCAACACTAATACCTAAAATAAAAATTCAAATCAAAAGCAGTTTGTTTATAATATGCACCTGATGAATGTGCATGCATGAAACCCTAAGTCGTGCCTTAAACATAGGATAATATATATATATATATATATATATATATATATATATATATATATAGTCTTCTGCAGACAGATCTGTTTTGCTGTATCACAGCTAATCAGTAGGGTTAGACATCTGATTGCTTCCAGCTAGAATTGAAACTCCACCGATTTGACATCAATCAAAGATTCTACCTCTAAGCTATTGGCGCATGGTGGAGGAAGGCAGATTTTAGCATGCTATATTCACAATGTAAACATGCACCAGTAGCTAAGAGTGTTCAATCCATTTCTGGAGAATAATGCATTAGTTCTTTCCATTGTTTCTTCCCTATCTACATTTTCTCCCTTATTTTCCTCTTCACTTTCTATTTCTTCTGTATCTTTCCTTTCTTTTTTTTCCTTTTCTTGATTTCTAATCTTAGTTTTTGATCTTTTCTTCCCTCTTTTTTCCCCTTTTTTTTAATATCTTTTCACCTTGTATAAGAAAAAAAAATTCCAAAAATAAAGGGCAGTGTTGTTATTAAAAGAAAAGTTTTTTAAATAAAACATTCATTACTATCATTGTTAACTCCCTGATGAGACATTGTTCGTTCAGTGTCGAAACTAAATGTACAATTTTGTAGTAGTTTTTAGTTTGTACATATTCTTACATTGTAATATATATATATATATATATGTATGTATGTATGTAAAATCTATACTTATACTAGATTTACCTGAAACAAATGCAAAATCCTGCACACCACAATTAAGCCTACTGTCCACATTTTCAAGAAATATGCAAATTACTTGCCATACTCATGTTTAATTCTAATTTGTGCTGCCTTCTCACAACCAATAAATTTCTGAAAGATAAAACTTTTGCAAAATTGTATTTTCATATGATTTATATTATGTGCAGGAAAAGAGTGTTTTTTTTAGAAAAAAGAAAAAATCTTTTTCACATATATAAAAATGTTTATGGATGTAGAATCAAGCATTACATTCTTAATTTAACACTTTTATTTAATTTATTAAAGCCAGTTCATATCTAACTTTCTTGCTAGCTACCTACTGTTCATTTTTATCTATTGTATTCCATTCATATCTATCTCAGTCTTTTCACATCTATCTATCTATCTATCTATATCTATCTATCTATCTATCTATCTATCTATCTATCTATCTATCTATACACCCTTGTGCAAATTAATTGAAACAAAACAAATAATGTCTTCCTAGGATCTTTCACACTTTCCATGATCACGTGTACATTAAGTCTTGGTGTTGTTTTTCTCTTCTGATCACACTTTTTAGTACATTTTAGATTGATGGATCCCGTTCATTTCTTTGCCTTGATGACATGACTGACAGTTGAAAAGCTGACACCCACAATATCCTTGATCTCTCTGTAAGGCTTGTCAGTGTGTTCATGCAGCATTACAATTTTTGTACATTTCCTTGAAGTAAACTTCATTGAAAATAATGGCTGTAGGACAACTAACCAACAATTGATAAAATAGTATCTGGGTGTGATAAAAATCAGATGCAATATTTTTCAAGCCCAAACAAATTTCATCCTAGACTCCAAAAATAGATTCACACCACTGCAAATGACCTAATCTGAGTAAAAATAGAAATTGATTTCACCCTGTCCATCTAGTGGGTCTAAAACTGAAAGAAAAGAAACTAAAGCAGGATGTTTCAATTAATGTGCACAAGGGTCTATCTATCTATCTATCTATCTATCTATCTATCTATCTATCTATCTATCTATCTATCTATCTATCTATCTAATCTGTTCATATCCATATATTTCAATCTCTTCATATCTATCTCAGTCTCTTTATCTGTCTCATTTTTCATATCTATCTATTTTAATCTCTTCATATCTATCTCAATCTCTTCATATATATATAATATCTTCATATCTATCTATCTATCTATCTATCTATCTATCTATCTATCTATCTATCTATCTATCTATCTAATCTGTTCATATCCATATATTTCAATCTCTTCATATCTATCTCAGTCTCTTTATCTGTCTCATTTTTCATATCTATCTATTTTAATCTCTTCATATCTATCTCAATCTCTTCATATATATATAGTCTCTTCATATCTATCTATCTATCTATCTATCTATCTATCTATCTATCTATCTCTATCTTGCAAGTTATTTTTGCTCCAATGTATGTTCTACATTTATTACATTTATTAATGTTGACACATTATTCATTATTATTTACTTACCTATCTACCATAGTTAATATTTAAGACTATTGTTGTCTGTCAAAATAGATTTATCTACTAATGTCAACATATTTACTTGAAAATTATTGTATCAATAACTTCCTCATTATATAATATTCCATTTTGTATAAAACTGTTGTTGAGTTTTTTTACTGACAATGTTTCAGTTTCTGATATTCATATACCTGATGAGACCAATGTTGTTGAAACCTGGGTAGCAAGTAAGTGATGAACATTTTGTTCTTTAATACATATATATATATATTAAAAATAATGTTCAACCAAATAGATTAATATATATATTAAAAATAATGTTCAACCAAATAATATATATATATATATATATATATATAATTAAATTTGTCTTTTAATTAAAAATACATTGCGACACAGAAATTTCTGTTTCGAGATTTGTAACTCATCATCAGGCAATGTTAGATCATAGTTGTGAAAATCACAACTCACATATGATCTCACATTGCCTGATGACAGGATAGAAATCTTGAAAGATAGAAATTTCTATGTCGCAATGTATTTTTAATTAAAAATCAAATTTAATTATATGATTATATTATGGTCTACAGTTTATTGTATTGAAGAGTTTTTTAAAAAAATATAAATGCCGGAGAACTTGGAATTGTAAAACTGTTGGTTCTCATTACCTGGATATATATATATATATATATATATATATATATATATATATATTAAAAACAATGTTCAAACAAATGTTTATCCACATACAAGCCTTTTTCACTGTATCACAGCTCATTAGTGTGCCTAGACATCCTCTTGATGGATCAAAACTTGACCAATTTGGTGTCAGTCGGAATGCCTACCTCTAAGCTTTTAGTGCATGTCTGAGAGAGAAGGAAATTTTAGTATGTTATTTATATGCAGTGTATACACACACACACACCAGCAGCCATGAGAATTCAATTCAAGGCTGAAGGGCAATGCATAAATTGCAGAAGTGGTTACTGCTTTTAAAAATTTCTGCTCCGGAGAGCTCAGTTGTAATGAGGGCATAATTAGTCATCCACATACAAGCCTGTTTTGCTGTATCACAGCTCATCAGTTTGGATAGACACCCACTTGCTTCCAGCTGATATATATATATACATATATCATTAGCTATTGTTCATAATTAATTTAGACCAGTACACAATTGTATTAAAAAGTGTTTAATACATTTATATAGTAGAACTTTTGAATATTTTTCATTTGGAAAAGGTTATTTTCGCAACCTAGGTTTCAACATTTCAGTATCTTCAGGCAATTTGCAATAAATGATTTTTTCATTTTCAAACATATATATATTTGAATGTAGTCTGCCATTTCAGGTTTTGTTATAAATTATCAGGGTTGCATTACTCAAAGAATTTTTGTTATTTAGTCCTTGCTAAATTGGTAACTGTCAATCCCTTTGTTTTTGAAGAATTGTTTCTCCCTCTTCCACTCCAAGCTAAAATGGAGGCAGATTTTGTTTGTTGACTACTGTCAGATTAAACATTTTTCTTTTAGAATTTATCATGAATATTTTGCTTCAAGTCTGTATTTTGTTGATTTCAGATTAAAAATTAAATATTTTTTAACATATTTCAGTGAAAAGTTTATTTTCAGAAATGATAAATTATATTTTAGGTATATGGAAAAATGTGTCATTTCTTGCCTGTGAAACTCACGTCCAGCCAAATTTAGTTTTCATAAACTTGAATGCAATGTCAATTGCTATCTTCTATCCTCCTGATTATTTTTTTTTTTTGCTCACTATTAATGTTTTGTTTTAAATTCTTCCAAACAATGTAAACCCTTGTGTCTTAGTGGCTTTATTTTTACAAAAAAAAAAAAAAAAATTTAATACTATTCTTTTTTTAACTAGTTGTGTATTTTAAGAACAGAAATTTAGGTTTTTGAAACACATAGGCAAGTATTCCTTTCTTGAAGATTTGGTGCAACATAGTCTTCTTAGCTTCTCATTATGCTTTCTGTCAAGCTGAGCTAAACTTCTCTGCCAGTATTTCCTGTCTGTTATCTTCTACCTAGAATTCCATCTATTTCTCTTCCTCTCACTTCCTCTATTGACTGCCACCTAGTTGAAGAATTACCATGTCTTGGTGATTGAGCCAATTCTTCAGGGTCTCACATTCCAAAAGAGCAACGGAATTCAACATTTAAAAGTATTATGTTTCGAAATCATCAACACTCAACTTTTCCATCTATCACAGAACTACACGCTTCCTTTGGTATTTTATAAATTGATGTTGCTGGATTGCTTTGAAAGGAGTCGAGATGACAGTTAAAATTAAAAAAAAATTACAACATCTGTCCGTTAATGATTATTACATTTAGTGTGTGAAGTGTGAAATGTGTATTCGGATATAACAATTACTGTGAGAAAGATATAACTATTAATTCAACTTCTGTTCCATAAAGATTAATATATTTAGTGTGTGAAATGTGTATGTATGTAACTGTAACAATTATTGTGGGTCAGCAATAATTATCAGCACTACTTCTGTCCCATAATGATTGTTGCTTTTAGTGTGTGAAATGTGTATGTAACTGTAACAATTATTGTGGGTCAGCAATAATTATCAGCACTACTTCTGTCCCATAATGATTGTTGCTTTTAGTGTGTGAAATGTGTATGTCACTGTAACAATTATTGTGGGTCAGCAATAATTATCAGCACTACTTCTGTCCCATAATGATTGTTGCTTTTAGTGTGTGAAATGTGTATGTAACTGTAACAATTATTGTGGGTCAGCAATAATTATCAGCACTTACTTCTGTCCCATAATGATTGTTGCTTTTAGTGTGTGAAATGTGTATGTAACTGTAACAATTATTGTGGGTCAATGATAATTATCAGCACTACTTCTGTCCCATAATGATTGTTGCTTTTAGTGTGTGAAATGTGTATTTAAATGTAACAATTATTGTGGGTCAGCAATAATTATCAGCACTACTTCTGTCCCATAATGATTATTTGCTTTTAGTGTGTGAAATGTGTATTTAAATGTAACAATTATTGTGGGTCAACAATAATTATCAGCACTACTTCTGTCCCATAATGATTGTTGCTTTTAGTGTGTGAAATGTGTATTTAAATGTAACAATTATTGTGGGTCAGCAATAATTATCAAGCACTACTTCTGTCCCATAATGATTGTGCTTTTAGTGTGTGAAATGTGTATGTAACTGTAACAATTATTGTGGGTCAACAACAAATTATCAGCACTACTTCTGCCCCATAATGATTGTTGCTTTTAGTGTGTGAAATGTGTATGTAACTGTAACAATTATTGTGGGTCAGCAATAATTATCAACTACTTCTGTCCCATAATGATTGTTGCTTTTAGTGTGTGAAATGTGTATTTAAATGTAACAATTATTGTGGGTCAGCAATAATTATCAGCATCACCTGTCCCATAATGATTGTTGCTTTTAGTGTGTGAAATGTGTATTTAAATGTAACAATTATTGTGGGTCAGCAATAATTATCAGCACTACTTCTGTCCCATAATGATTGTTGCTTTTAGTGTGTGAAATGTGTATTTAAATGTAACAATTATTGTGGGTCAGCAATAATTATCAGCACTACTTCTGTCCCATAATAGTTATTTGCTTTTAGTGTGTGAAATGTGTATTTAAATGTAACAATTATTGTGGGTCAGCAATAATTATCAGCACTACTTCTGTCCCATAATGATTGTTGCTTTTAGTGTGAAATGTGTATGTAACTGTAACAATTATTGTGGGTCAGCAATATTATCAGCACTACTTCTGCCCCATAATGATTGTTGCTTTTAGTGTGTGAAATGTGTATGTAACTGTAACAATTATTGTGGGTCAGCAATAATTATCAGCACTACTTCTGTCCCATAATGATTGTTGCTTTTTAGTGTGAAATGTGTATTTAAATGTAACAATTATTGTGGGTCAGCAATAATTATCAGCACTACTTCTGTCCCATAATGATTGTTGCTTTTAGTGTGTGAAATGTGTATGTAACTGTAACAATTATTGTGGGTCAGCAATAATTATCAGCACTACTTCTGTCCCATAATGATTGTTGCTTTTATTGTGTGAAATGTGTATTTAAATGTAACAATTATTGTGGGTCAACAATAATTATCAGCACTACTTCTGTCCCATAATGATTGTTGCTTTTAGTGTGTGAAATGTGTATGTAACTGTAACAATTATTGTGGGTCAGCAATAATTATCAGCACTACTTCTGTCCCATAATGATTGTTGCTTTTAGTGTGTGAAATGTGTATTTAAATGTAACAATTATTGTGGGTCAGCAATAATTATCAGCACTACTTCTGTCCCATAATGATTGTTGCTTTTAGTGTGTGAAATGTGGCAATAGCAACACAACAATTATTGTGGGTGTAATAATTATCAGCACTACTTCTGTCCCATAATGATTGTTGCTTTTGGTATTAGCCAAATGTGTATTTAAATGTAACAATTATTGTGGGTCAGCAATAATTATCAGCACTACTTCTGACAGCTTCCCATAATGATTGCAACAATTATTGTGGAATGGCAATAATTATCAGCACTTCTGCTCCATAATGATTGTTGCTTTTAGTGTGTGAAATGTGTATGTAACAACAATTATTGTGGGTCAGCAATAATTATCAGCACTACTTCTGTCCCATAATGATTTTGTTAGCTTTTTAGTGTGTGAAATGTGTATTTAAATGTAACAATTATTGTGGGTCAGCAATATTATCAGCACTACTTCTGTCCCATAATGATTGTTGCTTTTAGTGTGTGAAATGTGTATTTAAATGTAACAATTATTGTGGGTCAGCAATAATTATCAGCACTACTTCTGTCCCATAATGATTGTTGCTTTTAGTGTGTGAAATGTGTATTTAAATGTAACAATTATTGTGGGTCAGCAATAATTATCAGCACTGTATACATATACCACTAGTAAGTTGTTGCTTTTAGTGTGAAATGTGTATTTAAAATGTAACAATTATTGTGGATAATAATAATTATCAACCCTCCTTCTGTCCCATAATGATTGTTGCTTTTAGTGTGTGAAATGTGTATGTAACTGTAACAATTATTGTGGGTCAGCAATAATTCTCAACACTATTCTGTCTTATAATGATTGTTGCTTTTAGTGTGTGAAATGTGTATTTAATTGTTTTCATTGTGTGGGTCAGCAATAATTATCAGCACTACTTCTGTCCCATAATGATTGTTGCTTTAGTGTGGCAAATGTGTATGTAACTGTAACAATTATTGTGGGTCAGCAATAATTATCAGCTTTATATATAACCATAATGATTGTTTACTTTTAGTGTGTGAAATGTGTATGTAACTGTAACAATTATTGTGGGTCAGCAATAATTATCAGCACTACTTCTGTACCATAATGATTGTTGCTTTTAGTGTGTGAAATGTGTATTTAAATGTAACAATTATTGTGGGTCAGCAATAATTATCAGCACTACTTCCATATAATGATTGTTCTTTTAGTGTGTAGTATGTCATTTTAAATGTAACAGGTATTGTGGGTCAGCAATAATTATCAGCACTACTTCTGTCCCATAATGATTGTTGCTTTTAGTGTGTGAAATGTGTATGTAACTGTAACAATTATTGTGGGTCAGCAATAATTATCAGCACTACTTCTGTCCCATAATGATTGTTGCTTTTAGTGTGTGAAATGTGTATGTCACTGTAACAATTATTGTGGGTCAGCAATAATTATCAACTTGTCTTCTGTCCCATAATGATTGTTGCTTTTAGTGTGTGAAATGTGTATATGGCATAACAATTATTGTGGGTCAGCAATAATTATCAGCTACTTCTGTCCCATAATGATTGTTGCTTTTAGTGTGTGAAATGTGTATTTAAATGTAACAATTATTGTGGGTCAGCAATAATTATCAGCACTACTTCTGTCCCATAATTGTTGCTTTTAGTGTGTGAAATGTGTATGTAACTGTAACAATTATTGTGGGTCAGCAATAATTATCAGCACTACTTCTGTCCCATAATGATTGTTGCTTTTAGTGTGTGAAATGTGTATGTCACTGTAACAATTATTGTGGGTCAGCAATAATTATCAACTCTTCTGTCCCATAATGATTGTTGCTTTTAGTGTGTGAAATGTGTATTTAAATGTAACAATTATTGTGGGTCAGCAATAATTATCCAGCACTACTTCTGTCCCATAATGATTGTTGCTTTTAGTGCTGTGAAATGTGTATGTAACTGTAACAATTATTGTGGGTCAGAAATAATTATCAACACTACTTCTGTCCCATAATGATTGTTGCTTTTAGTGTGTGAAATGTGTATGTCACTGTAGCAATTATTGTGGGTCAGCAATAATTATCAGCACTACTTCTGTCCCATAATGATTGTTGCTTTTAGTGTGTGAAATGTGTATGTAACTGTAACAATTATTGTGGGTCAGCAATAATTATCAGCTCTACTTCTGTCCCATAATGATTGTTGCTTTTAGTGTGTGAAATGTGTATTTAAATGTAACAATTATTGTGGGTCAGCAATAATTATCAGCACTACTTCTGTCCCATAATGATTGTTGCTTTTAGTGTGTGAAATGTGTATGTAACTGTAACAATTATTGTGGGTCAGCAATAATTATCAGCACTACTTCTGTCCCATAATGATTGTTACTTTTAGTGTGTGAAATGTGTATTTAAATGTAACAATTATTGTGGGTCAGCAATAATTATCAGCACTACTTCTGTCCCATAATGATTGTTGCTTTTAGTGTGTGAAATGTGTATGTCACTGTAACAATTATTGTGGGTCAGCAATAATTATCAGCACTACTTCTGTCCCATAATGATTGTTGCTTTTAGTGTGTGAAATGTGTATGTAACTGTAACAATTTTTGTGGGTCAGCAATAATTATCAGCACTACTTCTGTCCCATAATGATTGTTGCTTTTAGTGTGTGAAATGTGTATTTAAATGTAACAATTATTGTGGGTCAGCAATAATTATCAGCACTACTTCTGTCCCATAATGATTGTTGCTTTTAGTGTGTGAAATGTGTATGTAACTGTAACAATTATTGTGGGTCAGCAATAATTATCAGCACTACTTCTTTCCCATAATGATTGTTGCTTTTAGTGTGTGAAATGTGTATTTAAATGTAACAATTATTGTGGGTCAGCAATAATTATCAGCACTACTTCTGTCCCATAATGATTGTTGCTTTTAGTGTGTGAAATGTGTATTTAAATGTAACAATTATTGTGGGTCAGCAATAATTATCAGCACTACTTCTGTCCCATAATGATTGTTGCTTTTAGTGTGTGAAATGTGTATGTAACTGTAACAATTATTGTGGGTCAGCAATAATTATCAGCACTACTTCTGTCCCATAATGTTTGTTGCTTTTAGTGTGTGAAATGTGTATGTAACTGTAACAATTATTGTGGGTCAGCAATAATTATCAGCACTACTTCTGTCCCGTAATGATTGTTGCTTTTAGTGTGTGAAATGTGTATTTAAATGTAACAATTATTGTGGGTCAGCAATAATTATCAGCACTACTTCTGTCCCGTAATGATTGTTGCTTTTAGTGTGTGAAATGTGTATTTAAATGTAACAATTATTGTGGGTCAGCAATAATTATCAGCACTACTTCTGTCCCGTAATGATTGTTGCTTTTAGTGTGTGAAATGTGTATTTAAATGTAACAATAAATGTGGGTCAGCAATAATTATCAGCACTACTTCTGTCCCGTAATGATTGTTGCTTTTAGTGTGTGAAATGTGTATTTAAATGTAACAATAAATGTGGGACATGCTCTGTTCTTTAGGGACATTTGCATGCATTTAGTAAAAGATGCATAAGTTCTAAAAAAAGAGGTTTATTTGAGAAAAAAATTTGGCATGATTAATTTTGAGACTCTTGTTGATGCCTCTATTTAATGAATTTGCCATTGCATTGATGACTGCTTAAATAGGGGTTATGAAACATGGGTATGTCCAAATTAATATGGTGCAGTGGATATCAGCTCAGAATGACAAATCAGGGAAAAGAGTTCGAATTACAGTTGAATTTGTTACATTCACTTACATGCAAATACCCTTGCGAAAGGTATTAATATGTCTCTTCCCTCCAGCTATGGGTTAAATAACAGAACAGATTGGGTTCTATAGCCTTTGCTGGCAAACAGACTACTGTAGAATGTAATGGAAACTGACTGTGGAATAATATTCTGCCCAGTTAGTCAAGTCTCTTTCGAGACATGATCGCCCAAGTGTATCACATATAGCGCTTAACTAACTGACTAGTTATGGCAGATTTTAGATATTTTATTGTGTTATGTGGGCATTGATTGACTCCCCTGCTTGTATCACTAGAATTGTTACGACAACTGCATCTACCTCCCATTAGCATGGGACAGGCTAGCCTCCCAGAGAGTAAAATACTACGCCTCCTTGGCCTTACACTCTCGGCGGACCTCAAATGGAATGACTATATCAAATCCATTACCAAATCTGCTGCTATGAAAGTGGGCTCCCTGTGCAGGGCCCGGAAATTTTTCCCACCTGAATCTATTCTGCACATATACAAATCTACCATCCACCCGTGAATTGAATATTGCTGCCATATCTGGTCGGGTGCCCCTGCTGCTCTCCTTGGGCTTCTTGACAAAATACAAAGGAGGATCTGTAACGTGGTTGATACTGACTTGGCAGACCGGCTGCAGCCGCTCTCTCACCGGCGTGATGTGGCTTCCCTGTGCCTCTTCTACAAGTACTTTCATGGCTTCTGCTCCGATGAGCTTAGATCACTGGTGCTGCCTAAGCACGAATTTACACGAGATACTAGATTAGCAACTAGGTCCCACCCTTTTACAGTTAAACAAATAAGATGTAACCGTAAATTCTACTCCAACAGCTTCTTTTCTCGCGCTTCCCGCCTGTGGAACTCCCTTCCACAAGTCTGCTTTCCCGACAGTTACAATCTCCAGGTGTTTAAATGTAGGGTCAATAGATACCTCCTATCACACTAACTCCCAACTATTCTCAGAACACTCTCATCTACCCAACCCTCATTCTCGGTATCCTTACCCACCTATCACCCACCCTCTGTCATTTCCTATATTTAATCAGCCTTTCTCCATTCTACGTAGCCCCCTGCGCAGTAGTGGCAGTGACATGCCTTGCTCGGGGTGAAACACTTATAAAAAAAAAAGCAAAAAAAAACTGAGTTGTGAGTTTTATCCTTATTGGGTGCCCCATACTTTTGACCTTGTGCTTAGAAAATTACCTTTTGATTATGTTCTATATGTAGCAATTCAGCAGATTCAGATCTGGAGACTTAAGAGGCTATATGTTGGGGTTGACATAATCATGGAGATTTGAACTAATCTTTTCTTGTATTGTCTTGGCCTTATGTGACAGCAGAGTCATGTTGGTAGGTGTACAGTCTTCCTTTGCTCACCAGGGCCTCACAACTGTCTCCAATTTCTCCTTATAGTCAGCAACACTGACTCTTAGACCGTGAGGAAAGATGTGGAGAGGCATGACATCCACCAATTTGCTCACAACTCCCAGAACCACCACAGTTGGCAGAAATTTGTGTGCATAACCATTAAATCACCCTTAGGGTCACTGCATAACCATCTGTCATTACTTCTTCAATTGACCTCTTGGCTTTGATCAACATTTTTCTCATCAAATAAAGAAAAATCAAATATTCCATATGTTATGTCGTGAGTAAGAATAAATAACTCAACAACAGGAATAGGTTAATTGTTATATTCCGTGAAAATAGTATTTACAAAGGTTATTAGTATCCAATACAAGAATAAGGGTTAATCGTCTCAACCGTCATAAGACGTAGTATGAGCAATGGGTACTTCCGGGTCGTCACCGGAAGTCTACGACTGACTTGTCGATCGGCTGCTCAGCACACTCTCCTACATAGATGCCACCATTACTTTACATAGTAATGGAATAGTCCATTATAGCCGAATAGGCGCGGGCATCCCAACACCATACTACCTGCTCAAAAAAAAAACAAGCAGTTTGCATGGATCAGAGAATTATATTTTGTCTTTGCCGACATGAATTGGCCTCTTTGCATCACATATGATTTGTATCCAATGTTTTCATAAACAATTCTTCCAATAAACTGACTTGTAACCTTGAGGCACCTAGCAATGGCGTTAAATGAGTCTCTGGGATTCTTATTGATCATTTTTTGCTCTCTGCATACAAAATTTGGTTTTCTGGTGGTATTAGGAGCCTTTGTAGACATTTTACTTTGGTCTACTTTTGTAGAATCTTTGTCAGAGGCTTCCAGTTCTTTGCGAACTTTGACAACAAATGACTGTGAAACTTTTAGGAAGTGAAAAATCTGTAAATCTTTTTTTCTTTTTTTTTTCTCTTTTTTGCTTTCTCTTCTCACTCTCTATCCTTATCTCCCATCTTTTCTTACCATTCTCCCTTCTGTTCTTTCTTTCTCTTCTTCTGTCTCTCTATTCTTTCTTACTTTTCTCACTTTTTCTTCCTTGTTTTTTTCTCTCTCTTTTTTTTCTATGTTCTCTCTTTTACTTTCCTCCTTTCTACCCTCTCTCTCATTTCCTTAATTTCTTATTTGGTAAATTTTTGTTTTGTTCCCATCCAAATCTTTCCAAAATTTCCCTATTTCTGTGCAAATGTATATGTTGAACTGAAATCGATAATTGTTTATGAAGAAACCTACCTTTTTTTCATGTTATCTAGCAGACAAATATGGAACTTCTTGTTGCTGTTTATCTCACGCCCTAACCACGGTTCAAAAATGTTATTCACGGTAGACTGACTTCACGTGCAGTTTTCCACTTTTTCAGCCTTTTTACCTCCTTTTTGCTGTCACTACACTGAAAACGAGTTCCAAACCCAAACAAATTGCGGATTAATTGCTCAAAGGGAGTAAAAAGGCAGAAATAAGTATCAGCAGTGAATCAGATATGAGAACGGAGGTAAGGGATGAGATATAGTTTGATTTATTTCTGGTCAATAACGTGAAAAGAAAGTAGGTTTCTTCAGTAAATAATTATTGATTTGAGTTCAGCATATAAATTTGCATGGAATTAAGGATGTTTTAGAAAGTTTTGACAGGATAAAAGCCTTTGGGGAACAAAAAAATTTACCTCTTATTTTTCCTTCTTTCTATTTTTTATCTCTTTGAATTTTTCTCCTTCTTTCCACCCTTTCTTCCCTCTCCTATCTTTCCCTCATTTAATTTTATCCTCTCTGCTTTCTTTCACTCTTTCTATTTTTCTTCTTTCTCTTCCCTTAACTTATGTTCTTTTTTATCTCCTTCAAGCTTTTCTCTTTGCTTCTTCACTTTTTCTTCTTGTTAGTTTTTCTTTTCTTCTTTGCTTCTCTCTCTTCTCTCATAACTTCTTTATTTATTCTCTCTTTCTCTCTTGTTGTCTCCCCCCCAACCTAGTCATTAAGCTTTATTTTTCTTTTCTCTTTATTGTTTTTATTTTAATTCCTTCATTTCATGTTATCTCTCAGTATTATGGACATTTATCTTACATATCTATAAGTTTACAATTCAGCCATGCTTAGAATATTGCTACCATATATAGTTTGGTGTCTCTGCTATTTATCTTGAGCTCCTTGATAATATCCAATGAAGAAACAGATGCTAGCACCCCTGGTCAGGGTGGACCTGGGAACAACAACAATTAAGATGAGGTTCCATTCGTCACAAAATCTCCAATCTCCCATTCACAGGCATTGCTTATAGATGTAGTACATTATCATACTCAGGTCGAGACTTGTCATGTATTCCTCTAATCACACGATGTTACAGAAAATAAAAAATATGTCCGTTGATCATGCAAACATGACTTTCTTTGGTCAACAAACTTTACTGAATCCATTGCTAAATCAAACTGCTAAGAAACTTTGTTCACTATGTCGTACTGGACAATTTTTCTTCCCAGCATCTATTTTGCACATTTACAAGTCAGCCATATTGTCTGGAGCTCCTACTATATATCAAGAGATCCTTGATAAAATCTAAAAAAAGAATCAGCAATCTGGCATCCTGGCTTCAGTCACTTTCCCACTGCTGTAAAATTGTCTCCCTCTGCCTTTTCTATAAATACTTTCATGAAACAGATTCAGATGAACTCTGGACCATGGTACCTAGATTGTTTTAATTTAATCAAAGCACTAGGTTCATGATGAGGTTTCACCAATTTACAGTTGAATTGACGAGATGTAACCACAAGTTCTATGCTAACAGTTTATTTTCTTGCACTTCTCGCTTGTAGAACTCCCTTCCGGCTCCATGCTTTCCAGCCAATATTAATCTGCACAAATTTAAATACAATGTCAATAACCCTCTACGGTTCTCTTGATTACTCTGCTCTCCTTCCATTCATTATTAATTTTTCTTTGCCTAATTCTTTGTAATCCCTTGTGCCTTAGTGGCTTTACTGCCTTGCTTGAGGTGATAACAATTAAAAAATAAATATGTCGCCGTCCCTTTTTCTTCATTCCTTGTGTGTTTGTTTCTTTTTACCTTTCATTATTTTGCAATATTTTTGCATGCCTATATTCATTTTGGATGTGTGATGTGGTGCAGTGGATATTGACTTGGAATGCCAAATCAGGAAGCCAAGTTCGAATTCCAGTTGAATTCTTTGCATACACTTATGCACAAATACCCTTGGGAAAGGTATTAATCCATCTCTTCCCTCCATTTATGGGTTAAATAATTGCACAGATTGGGTTCTATAGCCTTGGTTGGCAGCCAGTCTATCATAGAAAGCAATGACAACCTACTGTGGGATAATCTACTGCCCAGTGTATGGCACTTAACTAACTGATATTCATTTTCCGTTTGACCATTACTTGTCAGAAACAAAAAAAAGGTTACTAAACTGTCGCCTGGTACTTCTTCTTCTATATGGCAGTGAATGTTAGAAAATCTTCTCAAAGTTAAAGAAGAAACTTGAAGCAATAGAAATGTGTTTCTACAGAATAATGCTTAAAATATTATGGACTTAATATGTAAGTAACGACGAAGTTTTAGAAAAAAAATGTGATAAAAAAGGCTCATACTTAACATCAGGAAATTTCAGTTGAAATTTCTAGGTTTCATAATGAGGAAAGAGAGCTTAGAAAATCTGATACTCACAGGGCGGATATTAAAGTCAAGAAAGACAGAAGGAAACCAACGCATAACCTACCTAGTGAGCTTGAGTAAATCGATGGTGGAACAAGATGTAGGTGAAATAATAATTAAAAAATTATTAAGAACTTCGAAGGACAGAAAATTGTGGAGAGCCATGATCACCTAGGTCCCGAATTAACATAGCCAACAGAAGGAGACAGGAATCCCTCTCTGCTTCTTTATTCTCTCCTTTCTTCTATTAACTCATTTCTCTTTGTTTCTCGCCCTGTCATCTGGCATTGTACGCTTCAAAGCAACCCCCGTGACAGTTGAAACATGCACTCCAGGCCATAATTATTAGGCCGCCCTAATATTTTAAAGAAATGATGTATTTCATACTATTTTTTAGTATTTATTGCCAAATGAATAATTGTAAATGCAAATAGAATGGTTCTTTTGTTAATACTGCACAATAACATGTACATCAAATGAATTTATAAATATTTAATAATTAACTATATTGTAGTTTCATTAATGAAAGAATGAAGAAAATTTAGGCTGATTCGGACGAGTTCATCTTTGCTTCCTTGCTTTGTAAAATTTTGCAAAGTAATAATATGAAAAAAAAACCCAAAAACATTTGGCAATAAATACTAAAAATAGTATGAAAAACATCATTTCTTTAAAAAAAACTGGGGTGGCCTAATAATTATGGCCAGTAGCGTACGTAAAAGTCAACGAAAAATGCATTGCACTAATCAATGAAGCAAGCTATAAAACATTCAAGAGGATCCTGAAACAAATAAAATAAGTTATACGAGATGACAAGAGGCACCACCATCATGGATACAAATTACCAACATGGCCCATGTTTTCTTCCATCCTCTTCCTAAATTCATCATATTTCCTCCCTTCAGTCTACCAGCAAAGGTCTACCGCGAGGTAGAGGGTTACGTTTTGAGGCAATTTGGGCTGATAAGAGGGGAAGATAACAGTTAACCCTAGCCTTGAACAAGTTAAGATTACGGTGTTGTTTTTAATCATTTCACCCCAAGCAAGATGGTAATACCACTAGTGTGCAGGGGGTTACAGAGAGTGGAAGTGAGAGAAAAGACTGAGTATTGACGAAAGGACAAAAAAACAAAAAAAAAAACAACAACAAACAAACAAAAACAAAAAAAAAACGAGATTCAATAAGACAGAATTGACGCTGCATTTACATTTTTGATGATTGCATTTATCATGAAAACAAGTAAACGGAAGGAAGTACCACAGGCGGGAAGCACGAGAAAAGAAATTATTGGAATAAAAGTGACGGTTTTTAACTATTCCAACGGTAAAAGGGTGGGACCTATATGCCAATCTAGCATCACATTTATATTCATATAGACGGAACATCAGGGAAAAAGCTCAGCAGAACAGTTACCACAAAAATATTTGTAGAAAAGACAGAGGGAAGACACGTCACGTCTGTGAGAAAGTGACTGAAATCGAGATGCCAAGTCAGGATCGATTATATTGCAGATTCCTCTTTAGATTTTACCAAGAACCTCTAGATGAATAGCAGAGACACCAGACCAGATATGGCAGCAGTTATTCAATGTACGGGCGAATAGTAGATTTGTAAATATGATTAAATCAAACAATCGCTCTGGAATACCATATCCCTGGAGCTTGCGCAGAAGGCCAGCATGCTAAACCCTGTCAAACGCCTTAGAGGTATCTAGAGCCACAGCCCGATCTTCGCCGTTATTATCAAGTGCTTGATATGCATATTTAGTGATGGCCGTTAACATATCAGCGGTAGACCTGGCGAAATGGAAGCCATATTGTTTGTTCGAGAATAGGCTGTAGGAAGTAAGAGGCTTAACCACTTTAGCATTGATAGTCTTGAATAGTATGATAGTTTGAGGGGTCCGGGGGTTATTCAGTGTTCTTAAAAACAGGGACTACATAGGAGGACTTCCAAGAAGCTGGAAAGCGGGAAGCATCTAGGCAATTGTAGAGTTTGAAGAAAACTGGAGCCAGCACGGGAGCACATTTCTTTGGGACCACGGCTGAGATCCAGTCACCCCACTTGCCTTGTGAGAGGCTAGTTTGGAAATGATGTCTGAAACTAGTGACGGAGTTATACGCATATTACTCAGTAGAGCCTCCGTTTTTAGGACGGAAATCAGATATGGGTAATCCAGATGAGTCGAGTGTAGAGTTATAAGAGAATTTCCGAGCAAAGTATTCAACCTTCAAATAAATTGAACAGAGGAACGATTGAAAGATTTGCTTTCAGGGGTACCGGTAATCTCTAGATTCAAACTTATGAGATGCTATGTGTTGTTTCATTCAATCAGCAAACAGTAACTTAACTTCTTTGAGAACACGCTTTCACTCTGTTGTGGATCTTTGTCGCCAATTTGTTGTGGTGTTGTGGCGAAACTTCGCCGCAAAGTGTAGTGACCGGTTTGTGACGGAAGTAAGACGCAGAACAAAAAGGGTAGATTCAAAACAGTGTATTAGTATAACAAGAAACAATATAGACAGCTAAAGTTCCTAGGACATTCAATGAGGAAGTGGGGTTTGAACAACCTGATACTAACAGGCCAGATAGAAGGAAAAAGAAACAGGGGAAAGCAGCAAAAGGACCTGATCAGGTGG
The DNA here is from genome assembly GCA_037127315.1 of Ascarosepion bandense. NCBI lineage: Eukaryota > Metazoa > Mollusca > Cephalopoda > Sepiida > Sepiidae > Ascarosepion > Ascarosepion bandense. The sequence continues at coordinate 337,819 of JBBBDQ010032673.1, forward strand.
ATGATAGAACTAGGGTTGCATGGTGTAACAGGAGAAGGCGTGCTAAGAGCCACCAGGGATAGGGAGATGTAGAAAGACATGATAGCTTACGTTTATTTTATGTATTGTCAGATAAGGTTGATAGAATCTTATGGATCTTCGTTGTCCAATTTGTTGTGGTGTTGTGGTGAAACTTTGCCGCAAAGTGTAGTGACCGGTTTGTCCGGAAGTAAGACACGGAACACAAGAGGTAGGTTCAAAACAGTATATTAGTATAAGAAGAAACAAGATATTCAAAGGAAGTGTTAATAATAAGTAATCTTGAAATAAGTAAGTCCGCAGATATTATTAAGCTGCTTATTGCAACGAAGCTAAGCAACGAGTGCAACGAAGCTAAGCAGCCCCTCCCCACAAAGAGACCATTGGTTTACTGTACCCATGTTTAATTTTTTAACTTTCGTGCGAACCAAACCTACACTACAAGCAAAATGTTTATGGTAACCCTTTGCATTTCTTTAAAAAGAAAAACACTTTAAATTGAGGCATTTGGATTGTTATCGGTTAACAAAGCTGTCGTAAACTGCCTTTGTTAACTGCAGTATTTATTCGCCTCCCCACTCAAGAAAAAAATGTAGCACAAGGCCTTTTTAATGTAGGTAATTCGGGCCATATAGCGCGGGCAAAAATTTATGTCTGATTTTTCCCAGATGAGACCCTTCGGCGGAGCCCAGACTGGGTTATTACTCTCCACCTGAAAGGAGAAAGTTCGACAATATGCAAAGCAGTTAACTGCTCTCATTAACTGCAATATTCAGTCGTCTTCCCACTAAGGAAAATGTGGCACAAGGCCTTTTTAATGTGGGTTCTCTGGGCCATATAGCCCGGCCAAAAATTCCTGTCTAATGTTCCCCAGTCGAAACTCTACCCTTCGGCGAAGCCTCGACTGGCTTAATACTCTCCGAAGACAGAGAGCTCGACAGTGCACTAGGCAGTCAACTATACGAGTTGACTGCAATATTCAGTTGCCTTCTCACTAAGGAAAAACGTGGCACAAGGCCTTTTTATTGTGGGTTCTCCGGGCTATATAGCCTGGCCAAAAATTTCTGTCTAATGTTCCCCAGTTGAGACTCTACCCTTCGGTGGAGCCTCGACTGTGTTAATACTCTCCGAAGGCAGAGAGCTCGACAGTGCGCTAGGCAGTCAACTGCGCGAGTTGCCTGCTCCTTTGGAATCACGCAGGTAATTACATATAACAAGGGGAAGAGTCCAAATTCCTTGTATGAGGGCACCATAACACGCTTATTACAAGCAGAGAACAAGAGACGGCTGTTACAATCAGACATGTCACTTTGGTTCATTCGGAAGAGGTTAATCTTGTCGGCTATAGCGACCGAGCATGCAGGTGAGAACCAATGAGATGATTTCAATTTGATAAAATGAAAGCGTCGATGCCAGTTTTCACTCAGGAGGAGACCCCAGAGGCTCATTTTTGAACAGGATGATTAAGGACGTCAGGGAGAAAGTCACAGAACAAGTCCCAATGAGATAATTGGTAACAGAAAGATGTTCTGTTAGTTGGCAATTCTTGGCTGGTGGGAAAGCGGAAAGAGATATTTACAGACACTACCTCATGGTCAAAGATGCCAAGCGAGCAGAGATGCAGAGTACAACATGTGTCAGTAATAGGGGTCAAGAGGAGACCGATAAGAAAAGCGTGTCCATCAGGATTACTGGTTAGCAAGTTTGACTCGCTTACAATTGTGTAGTGAGTTCGATTTTCACTGGGTTCCCCATACTTTCGGCTTTGTACCATATCTAATCGGTGCTCAGAAAATTAACTATCTAGCACGCTAGAGTCATGAAAAGAAGAGCAAAGGTAGAAAGAGAAGAGATAGCTGACTGAGCTTAGAAGGAGATGGAAACACACGTAAGAATGGTCAGAAGATTGAAAAGAGTGATCCTTAAACAGTGGGAAATGTCCTTGGACATAAAATCCCAAGCCAAGCATGTGGGCATTAGAGTCTTTCCTAAAGAGTCGAAGTTAGATGAATTGTTTCCAGAGGAATTTTTATCCATTATTCAGCTAAAAGAGTCTCCAATTCTTTTAATGATGATGGTAGATGATATCGACTCCTCACTTTTTTTTTAATAAATTGAACCGTAAGTATTCAATGGTGTTGAGATCTGGAAGACTGCATTGGCCAGATAAATGTTCTACTTCATTAGAATGTTCCTCGTGCCATTCAGCTACAACTTTAGAAGTATGAATGGGTACATTAACATTCCGAAATATGGCATTTCCCTCCGGAAACAGTTTCTGAATCATAGGATGAGGTTAATCATGTAAAATTCTTAAATATTCCTGACTGTTAATTTTAATAAACTTATTTAAATAATATCTGTAAAAAAATAACAATTTTAGCAAAAAATGATGTATTACTAATATTAAATCAACAAACATAAAAAGAGACAAGCTTTTGAGTGTTTAATCAATTTTTCTAAATTATGCTATTATGGTACTAAATATGAACATTGTTTTGTCCACCACCTGTATGTAGTTTTTGGAAACCCAGATAAGTTGACACACCACTAAACAAAATCAACCGACCAAGTAACCATGACACGTCACAAAACTCATGACCAAGTATATATTACCAAGTTAGTTAATTGATACACGTAATATACGCTTATGCGATCATGCCTTTTTCAATTTCTGACAAGGCAGAAGGTTTTCTCGCGGTAGGTTACCATTTCTTTCTGTGGTAGACTTGTTGCTAACCAAGGCTACAGAGCTCAATCTCTCCTGCTATTCATCCCATAGCTGGAGAGAGGAGATGGATTCATACCTTTACCTAGGGTATTTGCGCGTAAGTGAATGCAACGAAGCTAAGCACCCCCTCCCCACAAAGAGACCATTGGTTTACTGTACCCATGTTTAATTTTTTAACTTTCGTGCGAACCAAACCTACACTACAAACAAAATGTTTATGGTAACTTTGCAATTCTTTAAAAAGAAAAACACTTTAAATTGAGGCATTTGGATTTTTAAAGTAAAATATACAATTTCAATAACTACAGTGTATTTGCTTTCATTTTGACAAAAAATGAGGACTCACCTATAAAAAATTATCAGACAATAGTAACGTATACCTCTATTCATATCTATCAATCTCAGTCTGTTCTTACGTCTCTCCGTTTGATTTTATATATATGAATTATTTTTACCGATATTCGTATTTAAGTAGGTTTTTATCATGCTTATAAACCTCGTCTGATCAAGAGGCTATTCATAGTCAAGTGGTTAAGACAGTACCAGATCAAATGGTAGCTTCCCCTATGTAAATAGGGGTCGCAGGTTCGAATCCTGCTGGATAGCACACATTTTCGCAATAAAAATTTATCGTAAAATAATCAGGCCGGTAGATATAAATATAAAATACTGTTTAATTAAAAACAGAATATCTACTTAAATACGAGTATCGGTAAAAATAATGTTCAAAATAATTCATTACAAATTGTCGGTTGCTTATAACCAAGTTTCGTTAAAATTCGTTAATTTCCGTAACATTTATATATATATATATATCTTTCTCTCTCTATATGATATAGATATATATCTTAATCTGTTCTTATCCAACTATCTCAGTCTGTTTTTTGTCAGTCTATCTACATCAATCTCTTCATATCTATCTATCAATCTATATCAGTGTTTTTTTTATCTATGTCAGTATATTTCTTTCTATATGCATGTGTTTGTATATATGTGTGTATTTTTGTGTTTGTGTAAATATATACCCATATATTCATATATGTGTATGCGTGTGTATGTGTGTGTGTAATTATATATACATACAAGGACTGCAAGTAAACAGTTTGGGGCAACCCAACATTTCTATAAAGAGCACTTTAAAATGAGATATTTTTGTATTTTTTTGAAGTAAAAGATAAAATTTCGAGAACTACAATGTATTTTTCAGACTTTCTTCAGGTTCCTCCTACTACCAAAATATTCAAAGTAGTAGTATGAGGAGAGTGTATGTGAGAAGAAAACCAGGAGAAAAGAAGCATTGATGAATGTGTGGTCCCAATAGTTAGCAATGGTGTTGGGTCTGTTATGGTGTGGGAGTGTTTTGTAGGAGAGAGAGAGAGAGTTGGAGATTATATTCAGGTCAAGGGAATCGCGAAAAAGGTACAATATCATTAATTTTTGCAAATGCATTCTTAATTGAGAAAAAAGTCTTCCAAGACAACAATCCGAAACACTCTTGTAAATTATGGTAACAATAGCACTAGTGAAAAAAAAAATCCCAAGTGTATTTGTACGTAAGTGAATAAAAGGAATTCGAGTGGAATTTGAACTCGTTACTTCGATTTATTATTCCGAACCGCTATCCATTACCCCACCATGCAAAATCTGCTTCGGTATAGTTTACTCACCCAACCACGATTCCAGTGAGATCTTAAAATAACTTTGAGCATTTTATTTTCAGCTGCGCCACGGGAGAATTATTGGAAATAATGTCGCTGGAGAAGAGGACTCAAAAGAAAAGTTATTTTGTTAAGTATTTGGTGATCACGAACTTCACTTGCGAAACAGACTTAAAATCTCAAGCCTCTTCGTTCTCGGCTTTTTTCTCTTTCAATAAAGCCAAATCCGCAAGTGTTCCCATTTCTTGGTACGTAACAGAAAAAGAATAAATTATTTTTAGCCGTTTGAACAAGGGATCTCCCAAAGTGCGAGTGTTTAGCACAGACATGAATATGTCACAGTGATAATGGACCTTACAAAATTATGAGCATTGCAGTAGAAATGTTATCGGTAACACCTGCGGCCTAAAGCCAGAATGGACATATTGTGCGTCCAGTGATGTTGCAAGAAACGGCTGGACACGTGGGATGTAAACCGGTGCTCTTGAAGAAAGGGGACATAAGAATCAATCGAACGTAATGCCTCATACAAAAATTATTTTCCCCATTCACTAAAGAGGATAAAGGTGATTCCAAACAGCATACTTGTAGAAATAAGCACTTGAGAAACAGACAAGAAACTCTGTTGGCCGTGCGAAATAGAGAAGCCATTACTTTTCGTGATTTTTTATAGGATTAGATAGGTTCGCCTGTCGTCCAATTTATATTCCTCCCCGGTCTTTTGAAGAGTGAAAGTCAAGGTTTGTTTCTTTTTTCCTGTTTAGAATTGGGTTTCCATTTCCTTCTAAAGTTTATTTCCATTCTATTCTGGGCTTACGGCCTATCACGTTGAATACACCGGTTCTCGCTCGATCACCGAAGTTAAGCAGTACTTAGATGGGTGACCGCTTGGGAATACCAGGTGCTGTAAGCGTTTAGAGACGGATGTGCGTTGTGGTGCAGTGGATATCGGCTCGGAAAGAGAAATCGGTGAGCCGAGTTCGAATTTCAGTTGAATACACTTAAGCACTGGTACCCTTAGGAAAGGTATTAATCCGTTCCTTCCCTCCAGTTATAGGTTAAATAACAGAGGTAGGACTTGGGGACCCTGCCCCTTAAAGTATTACTAAACACAAAACTTAGATAAAAAACAATAAATTGTTGAAAGAAGAAGGTATTACCAGCAATAAATAAAGTTTAATTGGCAATAAATGACCCGCTGAGGTTGATATGCCATAAAAAAACAACCAACCAACCATTCTATTCTTCTCCTGTCTCCGCTTAAACCCTGAAATCTTATTTATTAGTTATTTATTTATATTGTCGATAGGAGTAGATAAGCCCATCTACAACCCGGTTCACACGCCTTCCCGGTTTTTTAAACAAGAGTATAGGTTTATTGCTTTTTTTTTCAATCATATCACCCCGAGCAAGGCGGTAACGCCACTGATGTGCAGGGGGCTACGTAAGAGTGAAAAGATTGGAAAAGAGAAAGCCGGAAACCACATCCTAAACAGGAAACAAGGGATGAGCCTCTTCACCCGTTCAATAGACGTGGGTGGAGTGTGAACCGGGCGATAGTTTAGTCTATCTACTCCAATTCTGTTCAGGATTGTGTTTCCATTCTTCTCATTCCGTTTTACTCTCGGTAGCCTTAGTGGCATCATCGTCTTGCTTAGGGTGAATTTGTTAAAAATATGGTGATTATCTATCTATCTATCTATCTATCTATCTATCTATCTATCTATTTAAACTTGCTTCGCATAAAAGTCACAAGCGATAAGCTTCACTTGTTTGAGAGCTGTTTCTGAACTATATTATATGGCAGTGCATTCTGGCGTAACAAAACTGTAGTTCTACAGAAGGACGATGAGACTATCATAGATTGAACATGTGATCAACGAGGAAGTTTTTTTTAGAAGAAATGAAAACAAAAAAGATACCTTTACTTAAAATCAGAAAGAAACAGTCGGGATTTCTTGGACAAATTGCTGATAGAAAATGGAACGTCGGGTGGGGGTGGGGGGAGTGAAAAGACAAACCTTATTAAGAGTTACAAATGATAGGAAGTTGTGGAGAACAATCATCGTGCATGAAAGAAAATTTTCAATCTAAAAAAGGTGCTGTCTATATTTCTGAGATGAGGTAGTATTTACACTATTTACATTATTCGGACTATTGTCCTCACCTTTGTTACAACATTTAAAGTAATCGATACAGAACGCCACTGGAAACTACATAAATTTAAGGAATCAGCACACATGCTAGGCTACAAAAATCTCCTAAGCTGACCAAGCTTAGAAATAAATGCAATATGGGAACCCGTAATACGGAGTACCAGAGAAAATCATTAGTGCAAAAACTGCAATATGATTTCTTGTAAAAAATACTAGAGAAAACCATTAACACCCCCCCTCCCACACATACAAAAAAAGAAAAAACTAAAGAAAACCATTAAAATAAAAAATAAAAATGCAATATGAACTTTGGTAAAAAAAATGGTTACTGAACATTAGGCTTATAAGTCCCAGAAATTCAGGATAAATTCTCTTGTCCTTAAGAAGACATGGCCCAGTGGATATAGATGTTGATCAGTTCCTGTGACTTGACCTAAAAAGTTGTCAGTTCAATACCAGGATACAGCAGTGGTGAACAAGTAACTTACAGTAACTACCAAAGAATGAGAATGACTGTAATAAAAGGTTCGGTTCAAAATTCCTAGAAGAAGGCCGGAGCGTACAACAGCCGAAACGTTGTACAAAAGATGAGAACAATAGTCCGAATAATGTAAATAGTGTATTATGAAACTTATTTAGCAAGTAGGTATTTTCATTGCTATATTTTTTCACATCACTACTATCTTCAAAAAATTAAATGCAACGTCAATCGCCATCTTTTGGCATCTTGAATCCTTTTCGCAATCCTCCCTATTCTCAGTTTTCTAATTCTCTTTCTGTACCCCCTCCACCCCTTACGTAATTGTGGTATTCACGCCTGCAGTCAGTTAAGTGCCATACGCGATACACGCTTGGGGCGATCATATCTCGAAAGATACATGGACAGGCAATTTTCCCGTAGTAGATTGCCATTACTTTCTGTGGTAGACTGGTTGCCAACCAAGGCTATAGAACACAATCTGTCCTGCTATTAAACCCATAGCTGGATGGAAGCGATAGATTAATATCTTTCCGAAGGGTGTTTGCGCGTAAGTGAATGCAACGAATTCAAGTGGAATTCGAACTCGGCTCTCCGATTTCTTGTTCCGAGCCGATATCCACTGACCCACAACACACATCCACCCGACTTGGGGTGAAATGATTAAAAAAAATGTAATTTGCAAATATGTTTAGCCACAACACACATTCACCCGACTTGGGGTAAAATGATTGAAAAAAATGTAATTTGCAAATATGTTTATCCATTAAAAATAACGTTTAAACTAACAAATTAAAAATATGTCGGATTTAATCCATTTTCTAAAAAAATGTCTTCATTTATGTTAGGGTACAAAACAGAGCAGGCAAATATGTATGATTTTCTATTGGTTTATTACGCCTCACACCTATCTAACTAATAAATTCAATCCTCAATCAAATTACTGTCTGTTTGGATTTTTTAAAAACTTAATTTTTAAAAAATCATTCATCGTCAAAAGGTCTCTGAAGAAGCTTATTAAAGTGAAATATGTTAGACTAGTAGTATAGCCCGGCGTTGCTCGGGTATAATGAAAGCTTTAAAACTAATTCCATGGTCCTGAAGCTCTTTGGACGTTGGCACGAAAGACTAAAAAGCAATAGTTGTTTCCAGTTAAAGCGAAACCGTAGACTGAAAGAAAAATGAACGGATATAAGTCAAATTTTGATTTCCTGTTATCGATATCAAATAAGTTTTTTCGTCGTAAACTGAATTTTGAAGGCTAAATAAGTCCTCTGAGTAAATAGTATCATGGCTGAGACTAAGAACTACAATTATACCTACTTAGAGCCAAACCCGAAGCAAAAACTAAAATAAAAGAGCTGAAAAAAAAAAAAAAATGCAGACATACAGGCAGATAAACAGACACACACACAAATATCTTGGCTTATATATATATATATATATATATATATATATATATATATATTATCGATTTTCTGCATTATTGTAAGAACTGCAACCTTGAAACTTCTGAATATCGTTTCATGTGTCTTTGTCTATGAGTGTATCAAATTTGATAAAAATCGGACCACTCCTTCTATAACCCGATGTTTTGATTATCGATTTTCGATATTTATCAGAGGGGTGCCTCGACACAAAATCTAGCTAAGAACACTCGCAGACGCTTATAGTATAACTGTGTAAATTTTCAAGAAAATCGGTTCAGCCGTTTCGGAGTCTATAGGTAACGGACACACACACACACACAGAGTTTCATTTATAAAATAAGTTTAGATTAAAGAAACTTTGTCCTTACCTGGTCTTTACTTATTCTATTCATATGTTTATATGTCTGTGTGTAATACTTGTATACATTATTTCGTTAGAATTTTAAACGGAAATGTATTTCGTTTTATTATTCACACACATATTAACTTTACTGACTCATAAACACACACATTCATATATCATTCTCTCATACACATATTTCATTTTAAAAAAGAAAATCGTCCATCGCTTTAAACTTATATACATTATTTCGCTACAATTTTGGACGGTAATGTATTTCATTTTGTCATTCACACACATACTAACGTTATCGACATAGAAACACTTACTTGGTCTATATAGTTTAAATACACTTGACTCATGCATTATTTTCGCATACATACGCTTACATTTAAAATAAGCATCTATTGCTTTTATTACACATGACACACACATATAAACAAGCATAATTTTTTTCTACATTTAAAAATGATCATGTATTGGTTTATTATGCCTAACATAAGTCCTAAATTCAAACCTTAAACTACTGTCTCTGGATTTTTAAAAAAATTTAAAAAAAAAAATTTTTTTTAAAAAATCATTTGTCTTCAAAAAATCTCTAGAGACGCTTATTAAAGTGAAACATGTTATATTAAAGGCACTTTTTCCCGACCTGTTCTTTACTTATTCTATTCATATATATATGTGCGTAAATCAAAACAGAAAGTGGCTTGTAGGGAAAATCTATTAATATTAATCTTATTAATATTAAAACTGATACAGCCAGAGAACTCTATATATATAGTATTATCTATTTACAGAGCCAAATATGTATATTTTTTTCAAATAAAAATTCGAAAATCACGTGTGTTGTATGATTATTTCCGCGAAGTCAGCGACCAATTTTTGATTATTATGGAAAAGTTCATGTAAAAAGAAATGTATGTACCGGAAGTTCATTTAAAACGAAGGAAAAAAAGGACTAAGAAGAAACAGTGGGAAAGGAAGAGTTAAAAAAATAATAGGTTTATATATATATATATATATATATATATATATATATATATATATATATATATATATTATAGGTACCTCCATTACATCACAAAAAAAACTAGCATAGTATGAATTAAAAAGGTCCAAAACTTAATAAAACGAACATTTTCCATCAAAATGTTTCAAATATTATTAAGAAGAAAGATCAAAGTAATTTTTATTTATTTTATAAAATTTTTAATTCCTTTTAACATGTTCGAAACTTTGGCTGAAAATTTTGTTTTGATTTGAGTTAGCGTTGCAGAAAATCTTACGACTTTTTACAATCGATCATGTAATTTTTTACGTAACTCACTTTTTCGGTGACAAACACATTAATTTGAAAATTCTCGCAAAAAACAAATAATTGTCGGATTTTAATGAAACTTTCAGTACTCATTCACAAATGAATGAAATTATTTTTGAAATTATTATTTTTTTAAAAATATTGATGAAAAAAAAATTTTTTTAACTCTGTTACCCACCCCACTGCACGTAAATTCATGAAAGTTTAATAAATTTTAATTTTTTGCAATTTACTTTTTTATTAGTTAAACTCATTGGGGAATATAAATCATCTATTTTTTTGTTTAAAATTATTCGGCACTATCCGAAAATCTGCTCCGAAGAGTAAAATAAAAAAATGCAATAAAACACTGATATAATTTAATTTGATAAACTTTTAATTACTGGAATACATAATAATAATTTAGGACATTATAGTCTGAAGAAAAAAAAAATTCGATTACTTATAAAATTTTAAAATAATTGTTTTCGTTTTATTATTATAATAATTCATAAAGTTTTAAAAATATTTTAAAAATCTTTTAAAGTATGTTGTCCTTTTTTTTTTAGTTAATAATTGACGATTATATTGCCTATCAAAAAATAAAAAAAATTCACCCCTTATATTTTTAAAATAATTAAAAACTTTTTTTTTGTGTGTAAATAAATATGTCTAAGTACGATGTTCCATAGGGGTCATAACAAGTTTCCATATTTGTCGAATTTATTTTAGAAGTTAACAAGTGTTTTAGATTATTCCCCTTACATGGAAAACAACAGGAACCGCAATTTGATTCTGATTTAAGTCTCTTCAAGACGTTTATAAAATTCAACAGCCTGTTTTACAAGTCATTCCTTAAACATTTTAAAGCAACTTTTACATTTTAATTTCTAATTTTCTAATTTTGTTAAAAAAAAAATTGTGAAATTCACAATTTGTGGAGGTACCTAAAATATGAAAAATAGATATTAAAGATAAAAATGAATAAATTGCATAACATTTCATTGAGGTACCTCTGCCGTATTTTCATTCTGTTATTAAACTGTAATTTTTTTTTATTTTTCATAAAACATTTTCAAACGTAAGCCTACAAAGCTAAATTAACTAAAATTCCATCAAATATTTGTTAATTGCTGAAAACTGTGTTAATTTTTTAATTTTAACATAGTTAAAAAAAAAAAAGATTTGTATGAATAAGATTAATTAATTAGTTAGGTTTTGGTTATAATTAAATTAGACCAGTACACAGTTGTATTAAAAAGAGTTCAATGCAATTATATTGTAAAACTTTTGAATATTTTTCATTTGAAAATGAGTTATTTCTGCAACCTAGATTTCAACCTTTCGGTATCTTCAGTCGATTTACAATTAATGATTTTACCATTTTTTCAAACGCTCAAACAGGGATTTTTACGAACGCGCAATTAGAATTTTCAAACAGCCGAAAAATTTTCAAAATTCGAGAGAAGTTATTTAAGGATTTTAGAACACTTTAATTCATTGTATTTAGTAGGTATTTATTTATGATAATGGATATGATTGCATTTGGGCATAATTTCTGTTTTTTCATTTAGTAATTTATTTATTTCTGGGGACAACGTAATAACCAATTTTTCTTTCTGGCATGATCTACATACTTTACCACCGTTGTAAGGTTTGGCTATTTTTTCTATGCTCAAGTTACTACGTGGCAGCGAGATCGAGGCAAGACAGATCTAATGCCATTTTCCTATATTGGACGCAGGTTCGAATCCTGCCATAGTGCGTATAGTTATTTTTTTTTAACAAAATTTCTCGAATACTGAGGTAGATTTAAATTACACTGTTTAATAAATAAATAAAAGCAGAGTATCCATTAAAAGTAACGTTTAAAGAAAGAAATTAAATACATAATAAATACACTTATTTCATTATTTGTTTTTATTTATTTATTAAACTACATTTATTTATTACCATCTACCGACCTGCGAAGCCTGCCGGAGGGCGCATATTTTTCTAATAGCATTTCTCGAATATTCAGACCTGGTCGAATAGAAGTCCCATTGTTATTTATTGAACAGTATGTGATTGCATCTATCGGCCTGCACATTTCTAAATAAAATCAATCAATCTATCAATCAATCTATCAATCAATCAATCAATCTATCTATCTATCTATCTATCTATCTATCTATCTATCTATCTATCTATCTGTCAAATCTTTTTCGACAGTATATCTGATTTTAAAATCTATCTATCTCATCCTGTTGATATTTAAATTAAAAATTAAAAATCACAAACAGTATATACGTATGCACATATACACACACTAAATGTATCCAACCTATAAAAAGTGAATTGGGTGAAAATAATGTTTGTTATGTTCTTATTTCGCACAAAAACACATACAGACGTATGCACAAAAAGAAAAAACAAAAAAAAAACAAAAGAAAACATACATATATGTTGACATTTTTGTAGGCTAAATGAATTAAATTATTCAACAATGTCTTTGAATAGTTTTGCTAATACTATCAAAGAAATTAGCACAAGGCGTCATCACTGAAAGGGAGACAACTACGTTTTGTGATTTTGCAGATTTATCTCCCTTTACGACCCCCAAAGGAAAACTATTACACACACGCAAATATTTGAAAACAGTTCCACTTCTGCTATATGCGTGACTCTTCAGAAATGAATTGAGTTGAGTTCTCTCGGTGACTAGCGTGTGTATACACTGCTTATATACAACACGTTAAAATTTCCCTTCTCTGATTCCATGCGTCGATGGCTTAGGTAGTAGCGACTCCGGCTGACAATTTTAAATTTTTAATCTGAAATCAACAAAATACAGACTTGAAGCAAAATATTCATGATAAATCCTGAAAGAAAAATGTTTAATCTGACAGTAGTCAACAAACAAAATCTACCTCCATTTTAGCTTGGAGTGAAAGAGGGAGAAACAATTCTTCAAAAACAAAGGGATTGACAGTTACCAATTTAGCAAGGACTAAATAACAAAAATTCTTTGAGTAATGCAACCCTGATAATTTATGACAAAACCTGAATTGGCCAATGGCAGACTACATTCAAATATATATATGTTTGAAAATGAAAAAATCATTTATTGCAAATTGCCTGAAGAAACTGAAAGGTTGAAACCTAGGTTGCAAAAATAACCTTTTCCAAATGAAAAATATTCAAAAGTTCTACTATATAAATGTATTAAACACTTTTTAATACAATTGTGTACTGGTCTAAATTAATTATGAACAAGAAATAGCTAATTATATACATATATATATATATATATATATATATATATATATATATATATATATATATATCAGCTGGAAGCAAGTGGATGTGTCTAGCCACACTGATGAGCTGTGATACAGCAAAACAGGCTTGTATGTGGATGACTAATATATATGTGTGAATTAATTGTACATTGTGACACGAAAATTTTTATATTTCGAGATAGATTCTCATCATCAGGCAATGTTTGATGTTGGTTCTGCAGATAATTTACATTTAAATAACAAAAACCTTTGGTCTGCTGTGTATGTATGTGAGAAGATATAAAATTTACATGTCTGTTTCTTTTAACTAATCAGAGCGAAGATTCATTTTGGGATTTGGCCCCAAAGAACACATACTAACCAATTTTTTTCTCTTTTTTCCCTTTTTCCCCTCATCCTACCGTTCTCCTTTCTTACTTTCCCTCCTTAACGGTTAAGATGTAAATATATATATATATTTTAAACTTTAATCCAAAAGGAAAAGCAGGAAGGTAAATCCAAAAGGCCCGATCCTAATTAATATTACTATTTTAATATTAAAAAATGATCCAGGTAGAGGGCTCAATGTAATTAATATTTAAATTACAGAGCCAATTATAAAATAAAATAATTTCGAAGTTCAAAACCGTTGTATGATCATTTCTACATGAAATATATATATATATATATATATATATATATATATATATATATATACTCAGTTATAATCTGAGATTAAGGACAGGATGGTTAAATAAAAAGAAAACAAGAGAAAAACTGTATTTTATGGAAATGATACTGAAACAGACAAACATACATAATAAAAAATCCAAAGAAAACTGTTGAATTCCCTTCATTTTAGCATCTCGTGACTTTGCACTACACATGAAGGAATTCTAAAACTAAAATATTCTGTTAATCTTTTTCAATGATTTGTGAGCTTTTTTTTTTTTTTTTATAGTTGCCAACACTGTTTGTTTATATACGTAATTTGGAATAAAGATCATTTCGTCTTTTTGCCTTGATAAAGTCCATGACAGGATGAAACGCGTAGGCGCGTTAAATACAGTTTTCCTCTTGTTTTCTTTTTATTTAACTATTATATATATATATATATATATATATATATATATATATATATATATATATATATAAAGAAGACAAGAAGAAAACTGTATTTTTCTCGCCTAGGCGTTTCGTTCCGTAACGTACTTTATTAAGGTAAAGAACTGAAATGAATTTTATTTTAAATAAGAATCTATAAAGAATAGCGTTGGCTACTAGAAAAAAACGCTCATAAATATTCAGAAG